>MU184671.1:12798-34427 GCA_016904865.1 Pissodes strobi | reverse complement strand
ACATATTATATCCGAGGAAGTTTATTCATTTTATTACCTTTTTATTTTAATTTGGCTTTGACAATAGGTCATAACATTGCTTTTTGAGGAATACGTTCTCTGGTTGAAACATGCAACTCGGGCTTTTGGAAAGGCTATACTAACCGAGTTAAATTAACTCAGTATAGTCTATGTGATAAATTCGGTATTTCTATCACCGTCTAGGTTGCAGGTTGCAGCAGAGCGTTTCGGAGAAGTGAATTTTCAAAATTTTTAAAACCTTTTATTTGACACCTTTCAAATTTTAAATCAGACTGACAGGTTGACAAGAGGTTGGAATTGTCTGTATTTGTTCATAATCTTTTTACTTGACACCTTTCAAACTCTCAAATTAGGCTATCAAGTTGACAATGGACAATAACTCATTTGACTTTTAAATCGAATTTATTTAATAGGCTAGAGGAGCTTGCTATATTTTTCTAATTTAAAATAAAGTATTGGCCTCACGTTGGTATTATTTAGGGTGTATCTGTGAATGTAGGTTTTTGCATGGTAATCGAACAGGTAGCGTAGACTTTGTCAGGTAATTATTTACTTAATTTGACATTTGAATTTAAACTTAGTTTCTTTTATTTCCAAGTTTTTTTTTACTGTGTCCGAGTAAACATGGATAGGGCTTGCCAACAAAAGTAAACTTGGTGGCGTCCAACCTCGACTTGGAATATTACTTATTTTGATTTAATTCCATATTCAGGTACAACAATACGGAACTTGATAGTGGGAAAAGATAAGTTCGAACGAACCCCCCCGAGACGAGCTAGGCCTGGTGGATTGCAGACCGTACTGGTTGAGCTATTACGAGGACTGGTCTCGACCGACCTACATGGTAGACATCTGATTGTATTTTAACCTTTTGGTAAATATTAATTTGATAGTAATCTGTCGTTCAGCACGATCTGCCAAGTAGTATCATCTTTGAATTGAATATAACAAATTGGCAACCAACGCCAACAGAATTATTAGAATCGAACGTAATAACTGGGCAGACTTCAAGATGAAATAATACACACTGGAGGATTTTCAGGTAGCCAGTACTATTTTAGAAAGTAAAGGCAAAGAGTATATGCAATAATTTGAGTACCGGAAATTGCTGCAAGTACACAAACCGCAGACTGTGTACTATGATCACAATTGATATCAGAAATAATTTTAACAGTGTTTCATAGCAGCTAATACTGGATAAGCTGAGGAAGAGACTAGTCAACGGGAGCCTGATTGGTATAATTGCCTCTTACCCGACGGAAAGTATTAACGCCTATAGGCACTATTGTACTCACTATAATTTCCACTTAAAACTTTTTTATATCCTGTTCAGTTCAAGAACATAGTAACTGTTGGCCATCTTCATAGAAACTATTAATATATTAATTTAGCTGTAGTTTTTGTTAAAAATAAATTTAAATAAATACCGATTACCTCAAACATTAATAATGTTTAATAAGAACGAATGTAAAATTAAAATAGGTCTCTATTTTTATGCATTCGAATTTCATATAATTGAAAAGACTATTGAATCGGATGAAGAAAGTGGCGAAAGAACGGGATTGATTAAAAAGTGGTTGTAAACGATCAGTTTAATGCAATGAGGGGGTGTTTAATTTGAGGACTAAAAGGGATGACTGCATATCAGATTTATTTTCCACTTGGAATTCTAAATAGCATTCATCATCATCATCATTTATTAAGGTTTCTTTACATGTTTAGTAGCCTTACTCATAAATTATCACACGTATTTACATTTCAATCACTGTGTTACAGCAAACCTAACGCTACAATCGAGCGACTTTTAGGAGCCACACAGCAAAAATTTATACGCCCTGACAGGAGGGCCTCGATGTGGGGCCCAGCAGTAATAGCAATGGGCGTATGACAACGCCTTATCTAACTTATCTTGCCTGGCAATAGCCTTTTAAAAATGCTCCTGTTATTATTGTTAAAATTATGTGTTTAGGTGTTGTGCTCAGCAAAAAAAAATTATGTTGAAAGGATATTGTTTTAGGGGGACAAGTCTCCGAAAAAAAAAACATTTCTCGTTGCAAGGTGTAGGAGTGCGTGTGCGTTATCACACGTCCTTGTCAAGGCTACGAAATTGTAAATACATCAAGACAAAGGCCGACAGCGCGATGTCGTATTACGCCCGCGTATCATGGCACTGCAATTATCTAGTCGGTAGTTCAATCAGTACTATAGTACTGCTACTGAGTACTACATTTGATATTATTTATCTCTACGTAGGCTTAGGTAAAGTTTACAGAATACAATATATTCGGTAAACTTTGGCTTAGGTATATTAACACTAACGGTTACAGATATCTTGCGAGGAGCAGCCCACTGCCAGACGAGTCCTGGGCTTGCCCGCACATTAGAAACCCATCCGTTGCTTCATGTTTACATTTGTAACGTTTGTATTAGAATGTCTAATACTACACTTCACGCATGGCCCTCCGCTCGCTTCGCTCGATACGGGGGCACAACCAACAAACACTAACCGAAAATATCCCAAGGTATACCCAAAATGAAGAAAAAAACTTTTTACAAACATGATCACAAGAAAATTAAAAAAACACCAACGGGAATCAAACCCGGGCCGCCGTATCACAGGTCAAGCATTCTGACTATTGAACCACCAGAACACTTGAGAGCAATTTATTGCACCGTAAAGACATCGGTAAACTAGCATTTCAAAACGCAAGCCCAGGACTCGTCACGCGGTGGAATGCTCCTGGCAAGCTGTATTATCCGCTAATATAATAAGCGGATCAGAAGCCATGCCCCGCCTGCGTCGCTTCGACGCGCTGCCATGAGTGGGTGTATTATTATTGAGTTTATTAGGTAGCCACTTCTGGGCTCCTGATATATTTCCAGTATGTGACGCGTCAGGGGTTGGTCTGTAAGGGTGTGGGGGTGGTATATTGTGTGAGGTATATCCGGGGTTGTATTTAAGCCTTTCAGGGAGGTCTTGCCTGGAGGTACCATAAAGGAGTTGCCCTGTGTACGGGGCCATATATGGGTCGGTGGTTCGGGTGATATCTTATGTCCGCAATATTCCTTGTTCTCGCCTAACCGCTAATGCCGTGGGTATAGAACCTGCATGATACTTTATCTATATGTTCTCTAACGTATTCAATACTCGCCATATCATGTAGGTCTCTTATGCGGGTGTAGCCGCTCACCGAGAAAGCGGCCCTTAAGTGCATATTTTGCAAGACTTGGATCTTTCTAATGCGGCTCAATCAGCGAACTCCATACCGAGGCCCCGTACACGAGGGTAGGCCGCGTCATGGCTCTATATATTATTGTTAGTTTGTTTGCTGGGCTCAAAAAGGATCTTCTTGAAATCATATTTTTCAAGTTTTTAAGATTGTAAAGTTTTTACTTTTAATGAATGATTTGTTTTTCAAATTTGAGTTTAGAGTCTAGCCTTATGCCAAGATATTTAACGCTTGACTTAGGGGTTATTTATGTGTTGTCAATGCTCGAGTGTGGAAGGGGTAGGTTTCGTCGTTTGTTGGAAAATACGGCTAATTCTATGTCTTTATAGTTTGTTGGGTTACAGGGTAAGTAGAGTAGAGAGCTGTATCATCGGCGTAAAATGTCAGAAACGTTTCGGAATGGGATAGAGGATCTGCTATGTAATAGCTAAATAGCTGTAATGATAGTACCGTTCCCTGCGGCACTCCGGCCCCTATCGACTTCATGGTCGAGTCTGATTTCGCAGCACGCATCGAGAATGTTCGCCCGGCCAATTATGACCCCGTGAGCTCTATGTAATGAAGGGGAAAGTCAAACTCTATAGAAAGTTTATACAGCAGCCCATTGTGCCACACTCGGTCAAAATCTCTCTCTATGTCCCGCAATAACAAGTTGTTGAAGCCCTCGTATATGTCTTGCACGATTTTCAAGGCGAGCATGCAAGTGCTGTGACCGCCGCGAGAACCGAACTGATCTTCTGACAGAATATGGAGCCTCTCGGCGGCACTATTAAATCTGGGCAGTAAGAGTGACTCAGCTGGCTTGCTCAGGGTATTAAGGAGCGATATCGGCGGATCCCGTAAGTCGGGGATCTTTTCCGGGTTTTGGGAACAGTACTAATCGCGCATGTTTCCAGGTTGAAGGTAAGTGTTATAGGCGCAATATGGTATTCACGATATGCATTAAATATGCTATGGTTTTATTGGGAAGGTTTTTGAGTAGTATGTAGGGAATGGTGTCGGGATTCGGCGCCGATTTTTGGCAGGTGGTGTAGAAATTTTCGAATTTCAAACGGTGTTACAAGGAGCCTATTCATTACAGGAGGTCAGATAGGGTAGGTCCTGTCTAAAAACGACCGAACTCGCTCCGTTATGTGAGCGTGCAATGGCACAAAATCAGGCGTTTCCTCGTGTACGCTCTCGAAAGATATGTCGAGGCCGTCACGGTATATGACAGAGCATTGTTGCGAGGTGCTGCGAACCTATCTCTAAGGTTTCCACAGGGAGCCGTCATTCGTGCCAAGCTCGGTGTTTTTTCTGCCACCGCTATCTAACTCGGTTTCGGAGGTTTATGAGGTATAGGATTTCATCAGGAAACTTTTCCGCGTATGGAGTCTTCCTGACTACCGGACACATAGCGTCACGAACTCCCCGGATGTTTACGGTAATAAATAGTGTTAACTAATGCCTCAAGCTCCTGGACTGTGTCGATATGTCTCGGATGTTTGTGGTTTCGCCTAGATTCTCTCTGTACATTCGCCAGTCGAGATTTTTATGCGTGATGAAATTTTCGCTGGCTTCCGGCCGCCTTATGTTAGTAAGGCCATCGACCAATTACACAAATACATTTACTACATATGGGAGACTTTACCGCTCCTATAAACTAGAGCTATCTATGAAAACTTGCTTTAGGTAAAGGGTTCAATAATTTTTAATAGATGGAGAGCTATGCCTCATTTTTATAATTCTCAAAACAATTCTTGGAAAATACGTATCGCGTTCGATGCGACGAGTAGGAATGATGCACTGTTGCCATATTGTGCAAGCAAACTAGTAAAATTTGAACTTAAAAATGCTCATATCGAGCTGATGATAACTTTTGAACAGAATGTTATGGACATTATATTAAAATTTTACTGAAATGTCAGATGAGTCTTTTTGGAAGTGAAAACTTCTTTAGGCGCGTTTTGCGTTTTTTTTGTGCGGATTGAATGAGACCGAGCCGTCACCCTCGGATATGTAACGTCACGCTCATTCTATTCGCATCTTCCCATATATGTAGAAGGCCGAAATTTTCAGGGGATGTAGCCGGGGTAAAAAAAGAAGATTCTGAACGAAAACGGGACTCCGTACCCTCCCCCGGCTTTTCCAGGGGAGGGGAGAGAAGGAAAAACCTAAATAATTAATTTTGGGAGAACGGGAAGAGGACGGGGTCGAAACTTTTATGGTAGGTGCACCCCATGGGGAGCCACATTAGACCATACGGGGGGACCGGGGCTTTAATTTAAGGAGGGGTTTTTGGGGAAAAACCGTTTTTCTCCCGTATAATTGCAACGAAGGCTCGGATCGAAATTCTGACAAACGATGACGCCGCTTGATGAAGCTATCACTTCTATCGTGTGGTCTTAAGCACGCATTTTTTTGTGGTGGTTGAATGAGACCGAGCCGTCACGCGTCACGCTCGGATATGTAACGTAACGCTGGCATGTTCCCGGATAGGTGAAGGGCCGAAATTTTCAGGGGATGCTGCCGGGGTAAAAAGATGATCCTGGACGAAGACGGGACCACGTAACCCCCCGTTTGACCTGGGGAGGGGGGGATAAGAAAAAACTGATATAAATAATTTCTGGAGAAAGGGAAGAGGTACAGGATCGAATTTTTTATGGGGGGCCACCTTAGACCATACGGGGGAGACCAGGGCTCTAAGTTAAGGGGGGATTTTGGGGGGGAAAACCGTTTTTCGCCCGTATCTCTGCGACGAAGGCTCGGATTGAAATTCTGACAGACGATGACCCCGCGTGTTGAAGTCTTCACTTCTATCGGGTGGTCTTAGACACACACTTTTTTTTCATATCTTTAGGGTTTGGATAATTTACTTATTTCCTAACAAGTGTGGAGCGCATTTAGAGAGTTCCGATAAGCATTTTATGGTTGGGAAAGTGGCTTTGCGCACGTGTTAGGATGTAAAGAACATAATTTTTTGCTAGCGTTTACAAATAAAACATGAAATCTTTTGGATACCTATTATAACCAATTAGTGAAGCCACTTTGTAATGAATTTCTAGCTCAGTCACCAATTTGTGAGGATAATTAATTAATTTAATTTAATTTAAATGAGATTAGGGGTGGATTCGATTTAACGGTTCTCCCGTCAACTATATTACATATGTGAATGTGGGCGCCAAGCTCTTAGAGACGATGCAAACAGAAAATATAGAATATTTAGATAACAATAACAAGAATTTACAAAGATAAAAATAATTCACGTCTCATAGAGCCCAGTCCTGTAATAAATCAAAAAAGATATATTTTTTTTAAAAACGATATATTAATTTAACAACTAATTTACAATTATCAATGAGGAGGTTTTTCTTTTTAAAAATTGTTGAAATGCATATAAACGGATGAAAATACGACTTATAATATAGTTAATGAAGTTTAAACTTGACTAAATTGACTGGTAATGTGAACAACGAACAAATTTAATTATAATAACAAGTTTGGTCTAAGCAGACGATCTTTCTTTTGAGAAAGATTACCTATTTCCTTCAATTATTTGTAACCATACGATAACTTCGTTCAGCTATTTAAAACCATGCGATTGGTTAGGATCTCCACTGGAAACCTCTACTGCCTGGATCTAAGCTCACCCGCTATAGGCGTGGCCAGGTCTTACAGATAATCCTAGTTGGGACTCCTACTTGTTCGCACGGCAAAGCTGTGTATAACCTCTCTTAAAACAGGCCTAATGACTCCAGATAAGTAATTTCTTTAGTTAATCTATAATATGGCCCTTGGCACATAAACAATAATTTGACGCAAATTACGTCTCAATTAATCAAAGATAAAGATAGGATAATTACTATCTCGCTTTGAGATAGGAACTTAGATAAACGATAAAGAAAAAATAAACCAGGTAAATTGACACACATGTGCTTAAACCTCTTTCATATGCAAATCAATGCCGGTACATCATTGATCAAACGTGACACGATAAGTGATAATAATTACAGTTTGATGTTACAAATCAACTGAAAGATTAATGAAATAAGCCTGAAAAACTACGATCAACAATATTACTAAAGAAAATTCAGCGAAATTCTGCTCCAACACAATTAACTACCTTTTACAGGAACATGTAAAATTCGCTTTGAGAAGCTTGCAAGTAATACTGTTCAATTTAAATGAAAATATGTAAAATCTAAAATCATATGTATGACCACTAAACGATGAAATAATTACGTTCTCTATATATTTGGATTAAACCAGTATCAAATTACACTAATCTGACCGATAAGATACGCAATTATTCACCAAAAAAACGGTATTCAAACCTAAAGGTCACCATAAAAAATTAAGATTATTGAAATCGTCAAACACTCGAAAGTGCAATATAAAAATGCTAAATTCTTTACTTTAGTGAAATATGATTAACCGAATCAAAAACAGTTATCAATTCTGTATTTAAAATATGCAAAGACTATTGAAAAATATGCAAGATGAACAAAATATTTGGAGATCAAAGAATAATATCACTTTCCGTGCCAACTTCTGTACACAAGAAGCCAACCACCTTCTTTTCAAAATTGTACATTCTACCTATTTTAATTTTCAACGCTTGGGTTGGGCAATTTAAATACACGTGACAACCGTTGTAGGAAACCCGGCGACAAACTAAGGAAACATTCAAGATAAGCTAAATGTAGCAATCTATCGTAGATTACAGGAATTGAATAACACTCTACGTTCTTCAATTACCTACTACACGAGATAAGCCCGTTTCCGAACAGATGGCATTCCCAAAATCAAGCGATCTGCACCGACACAAATCCATAAATTAAAGATAAACATCTGCGTACCTGTTCTTAAAGTTAATTGTGCAAAATATATCCATTCACAGATAGATGTCACTGCCGATCATTATACCGAGCATTGAAAACCATTGATAAATAGGTAGAATTAATGGAACGGAATAGACTAATATTTGATAACATATATTCCGATACACTATATAGTTTTGAAGTGAAAACTTCTTTAGGCGCGCCCAGCACTTTTTTGTTGGGGTTGAATGAGACCGAGCCGTCACGCTCGGCCGTCACGCTCGGATATGTAACGTAACGCTCCTTCTATATTCGGTATTGAATTATATTGAGCCGTCACGCGTCACGCTCGGAGCCGTCACGCTCGGATATGTATGTAACGCTTTCATAATATTATTGAAGTTTTCACTTCTATTGTGTGGTCTTAAGCACACACAAGTTTTTGAAGTGAAAACTTCTTTAGGCTCGCTCAGCACTTTTTTTGCAATATTTTGCATCGTATCTAGAGACTATATTTTAGGAGCTAGAGAAAAACTTTAATTACAAAATTTGGAGGTTTTTGTGTATTATAAAAAATACAAACAACGGTCGCAAAATGTCAACATGATATCATACTCTTTTTAAAATAAAACACCCTGTATAATATTATTTAAATCGATATATATTTTCCCAAATATGTACAAAAAATAAATAGGGATAAAAAAAACAAATGTTACCATGTAATATGGTATCTATTCTACGATTGTCGTTCAGTTTCAGATATTTGCATAAGGGATGTATTACAAGGATTAAGTTTTTCTTTTCCCTCCTCCCCTGGCCAGACGGGAAAGGGTACGGAGTCCTATTTTCGTGCATGATCTTCTTTTTACCCCGGCTACATCCCCTGAAAATTTCAGCCATCTACCTAAACTGGAACGGTTCCCTCCCAAAATCCACCCTTAAATTAGAGCCACGGTCCTCCCCGTTAAGGTGGTCCCCAATGGCGCGCAGCTACCATAAAAATTTCGAACCCGTACCTCTTTCCGTTCTCCCGAAATTAATTATTTAAGTTTTTCCTTCTCCCCTCCTCTGGTCAAACGGGGGGAGGGTACGGAGTCCCGTTCTCGTCCATGATCTTCTTTTTACCCCGACTACATCCCCTGAAAATTTCAGCCGTCTACCTATACGGGAACGGATTGTTTCCTCAAAATCCCCCCTTAAATTAGCGCCCTGGTCCCCCCATATGGTCTAAGGTGGCCCCCCATCAAAAAAAATTCGGCTCCGTACCTCTTCCCGTTCTCCTGACATTCATTATTTAAGTTTTTGCTTCTCCCTCCTCCCCCGGCCGAACGGAGGGGGGAGCGGGGTCCCGTTTTCGTCCAGGATCTTCTTTTTACCCCGGCTACATCCCCTGAAAATTTTGGCCCTCTACCTATACAGGAACATGCCAGTAAAAGGAGCGTGACGTTACATATCCGAGCGTGACGGCTCGGTCTTATTCAACCCCCCACAAAAAAACGCAAAAGGCGCCTAAAGAAGTTTTTACTTCAAAAAAAAATTCTGTGTTGTTAAGACGCGTGACAGCTTAACACAATTCAATACCGAATATAGAAGGAGCGTTACGTTACATATCCGAGCGTGACGCGTCACGCCTCGGTCTCATTCAACCCCCACAAAAAAAAGTGCTGAGCGCGCCTAAAGAAGTTTTCACTTCAATAAAAGAGAAAAGTTATTCTATGTCATAGATTTTTTGCAATTCTTAATTTCCTTTTCTTAAGTCCTGGTTTTTGACAGAAAATGTGCGCCATTTACATAAATAAACAATGTGCTTAAGACCACACAATAGAAGTGAAAACTTCAACAAGCGGGGTCATCGTTTATTACAATTTCGATCCGAGCCTTCGCTGCAGAGATACGGGCGAAAAACGGTTTCCCCCCTAAATCCCCTCTTAAATTAGAGCCCCCCCCGTATGGTCTAAGGTAGCCCTCTATGGGGCGCACCAACCATAAAAATTTCGACCCCGTACCTCTTCCCGTTCTCCCGGAATTAATTATTTTAGTTTTACCTTCCCTCCCCTCCCCTGTCCAAACGTGGGGGGGTACGAGGTCCCGTTTTCGTCCAGGATCTTCTTTTTACCCCGGCTACATCCCCTGAAAATTTCGGCCCTCTACATATACGGGAACATGCCAGTATAAGAAGCGTTGCGTTACATATCCGAGCATGACGGGTGGCGCGTGATGCGTGACGACTCGGTCTCATTCAACCCCCACAAAAAAAAATTGCAAAACGCGCCTAAAGAAGTTTTTACTTCAATAAATAAACATTAATAAAAGAGAAAAGTTATTCTAGGTCATAGATTTTTTAAAATACTTAATTTCCTTTTTTTTTTGAAATAAAAACTTCTTTAGGCGCGTTTTGCATTTTTTTTGTGGGGGTTGATGAGACCGAGCCGTCACGCATCACGCGCCACGCGTCATGCTCGGATATATAACGTAACGCTCCTTATACTGGCATGTTCCCGTATATGCAGAGGGCCGAAATTTTCAGGGGATGTAGCCGGGGTAAAAAGAAGATCCTGGACGAAAACGGGACCTCGTCCCCCCCACGTTTAAACAGGGGAGGGGAGAGAAGGTAAAACTTAAATAATTAATTCCGGGAGAACGGGAAGAGGTACGGGGTCTAAATTTTTATGGTTGGTGCGTCCCATGGGGGCTACCTCAGACCATACGGGGGGGCTCTAATTTAAGATGGGATTTAGAGGGGAAACCGTTTTTCGCCCGTATCTCTGCAGCGAAGGCTCGGATCGAAATTGTGATAAACGATGACCCCGCTTGTCGAAGTTTTCACTTCTATTGTGTGGTCGTAAGCCCACACAATTTTTTTTTCTCTGGTTTTTTACAGAAAATGTGCGCCGTTTACATTCTTTAAAAATCTTTATTATCATTTTTTTAATTAGAAATTCAACGTGTGTAAAATGTATTCAAGAAACTTCATACAATTTGGCAACACTGATACATCAGTGAAATAAGGAATTTACAATAAAGACAATGGAATTTATAAGCGCAGCGACGCCACGATATTTTGCGGTTTGGGTCCTAACTAAAGGCTTTTCGCGTCCTTTTTAGGAGCGGTAAATTATTGCAAGGCCGTTGTTTGTCTTTGTGTAATTGGTCGATGGTAAGGCTTATCTCGAATGGTAAATGATCAGAGTTTAAATCGTTGTTTTTTGCAAGCCTTGAAGTTCGATCCATCCATCCAGTAATCGCCAGATCCAGGAACGAAGGTGTCATGTTTTCACGGGGATAATAGGTAGAATTGTCGGTTCGGTGGTATAGGATTACTAGATTGTTTTCTATGACATTGCGTATGATACGGCCTCTTTGGTTAAACCTATAGTCGACAGTGACGTCGGCTGACACTGAGGCCTCCGTCAAGCTCAATGCTTATGTTCAATAGCAGTTCTAATATTTAGCCGTCGCTTATAACAAAGGGACTTGTGTACCAGTCAGGCCACGCCACACGCAAGGTCATGTAGCCTCTCGAATCTCTCGACATTATAACCTCTTATTTTTAAGTGAAAACGGTTTAGCCGTGTCTCAAGCAGAACAACAATCTGGAAGTTGGATTTGTACATAAAAGCTTTGAATTCACCAAGCCTATTCCCGATGCCATTACAATTCCAAAAACACACATTTAAACGAGACATTTAAACACCGCAAAAAGGATAAATACCTACATATTTATTATATTTATTAAATTCAATGGAGAAAAAATGTATATACACCTGCATTATGTTAATTTTATTTCCGTTGTAGGATTTTAGGAGGGAGTAATATTCGTCAAGTGCAAGATAAAATTCATTTAAAAATACGAGGGAGTTTATTTCGTTAACTAATTTTGATACATTTATAAATTGGTTTGACATTTGGTTAGGTAAGGCTCTGTCACTCACCCTTGCTTGATACATGTTTTGTGCGGCTTTTGGTCTCTCTCTATACTGTGTGGCCCCGAGAACATTTGAAAAGTTTTTAATATACTTATTCAGATTCAGTTTTTGCTCCCCTGGACGGTTGGCTGGCTGGTATTGGTTTGGTGTTGGCCTCCTGTTACGCCGTTCTGTAGCCGCCAGGCCGACGTGGAGGGAAGAGGAGCTAGTATGTAGGCATGCCGGTATGCTTGACCTGAATTTGGCTGTGTCGATATATGTATACAGGGCATTCATCACTGATCGCTCGGTGAGGCCCTCAAAAATCTGCGCACAGCGCAATTTACATGAGGTGATTTTATGGTTTTTTGCACACTTACTACATCGGAAATCTTTCTTGCAGTAAGTCGTAGAGTGTTCTAAGCCTTGGCAATAACGACATTGCTTAACGGGTTTTCGTCGCTACTCGTATGTTGAAGAGCGTTCTGATATTCGGTTGTAACAATTTGAGGGTGGTGGTCGCGTCCATTTCAACTACGTATAATGGGACGCGTGTCTTCTTTATAGTGTAGATGTTTTTGATGTTGATTTCATAACCTGCATTAAGTTGTTCTTGGATTTCATTTAGTGGAATGTCACCGTCTAAACCTCGTAGCACGTATGCGTGCATCTTTTGTGATTTCTCGGCGTATGAATGGTATTTTACATTTTCCTTGTCTAAAACCCACTCTTTTTCTTTGGCCATATATATAATTGTAGATTTTTTTTATACTTAATGCTGAAGTTCGAGATTTGCCTTTGTTGCGTTTGTTGTTGCAGTGTCTTGTGGCTGGCGATTTTGCCCTGCAGAACAATCGAGGGGAAGAGCTTCTTTGGCCTTTGTTGTCGGTCCTTTCTTTGCAGCAGTGTGAGTGCGAGTGCTGGGTTTACGAATGACTTTTATCGCACTGTGGCTTTGAAGAAAGACACTACGCTGTCAGCGTCCCCGGTATAACTCAGTGCCTCATAGCGTTTTTTACTGGCCCTGGGGGAGGTGGGAGGTGAGGAATGCCAAAATCTAATTTAACTGCCTGCCATTGGATTGAGGACCAATATAAGTACATTAGAGGAGTTATATTAGCATGGGATATAACACTTCCATCGTTTCTCAATTCGGGCACACCGCTTAATGAATATTGGTTCAGAACTTACAATTTTACTCATGTTATAAAGATTGACGAATTATTTATTATAATACAATTAGTTCATCCGTGTAGCAATAAAAACCACACAATGGTGGCAGACTTTATAAAATCAAATATGTTACTTCAAGGCAAAATTCAGAAAAATGTATAGTCTCTTTTAGAATATGTATACTAAAGAAAGCCTTGTTCTTTTCAAGGAAGCTTGTCTTTTTGGCCACATATTCCGTCGAAAGGTCAGCGCTTTGACGTAATAGTATATTATTTTATATGGAGGAAAAGTAACTTTTCCTCCAAATAAAATATGCTGTTTTTTCTTCAAAAGTCGACAAATTAATGCAAAAAGTCTCTTTTTAATTGTAATAATAATTATTATTAAAGATAAGTGGGTTCGCAAGGCGGCTTAGACCGGTGCGGTGTCGGTGAATAGGCACAGGTTGTTGCTATAGTAATGTAACATAAAGCTGTCAGTGGACACTGTCAACAATAATTATTTTTTTAAATTGCGTCTCCGATTGCGTTTTAATTCCGTATTGATAAGCAGGTATTGAGTAAGTTCGATTAAATAATAACCAATTTGTTCCTAAATTAGTCATTTTTAGAAATGCAGTGCACAAATTGACTGATAAATACAAATTTTAGTTTAATAAATCTTGAGTTGTTGACGCTTATTTTGTTGTTTGTTTGTATTGTTGCTATGACAACACTTTTACCTCCGCCGGCGGAAAAGTGAAAAGTAAAGCTCCGGCGGAGGAAAAACGAGACTTCACGGCCGTCTACACAGTCGAGTAATGACGGATTTACTGACGTTTGAAGAAAAAAGTATTTTATTTTGTGATAGAGTAAAACAAAAATCTGCATTGAATTTATCGTGAATGTAGCAGCAAATAGGTAGCTATGACTTTAATGTCGCCTTATTTTTGTAAAATCATGCACCGTCTGTAGATAACTGTTAGATAAACAGAAATCATATGTTTACAGCATCATCAATGACTATAATAAACCAAATATGTCTAAGTGGAATGCAAAATTGCCAAAGAGTGAAACTTTTTTCTATTTTAAGTTGCTGGCCAAATTACCGAAAAACATTTGGATTCCGATAAGTAAAAGTCACTTCCAAATATATACTAAGAAAAACTTCTGAAGCTGTATTCGAAATTTGATTTCTTATTCATAAAAGTCTCCTTGCACAAGTATTATTCAAATTTGCAGGCGAAATAACTCACATAGCCGCAGACAAAGTGACGCTAGTGTTCGAATGTTTTTACATTGTTTTTAACGTAAACCCTTTTTTTCTAAAAGAATGACTGTGCGGAAAGTTGCACTTTTCCGTACGCAAATACTTTCCCCACGCTCAACACTGCGGAAAAAAAATTTAAGTCTTCACTCATTTACATTTTATTTGCATTTTTTAATGAAACATAAACAATAACAAATACCGTGATTTCAATGTACAAAATTACTTATTATTTACATTTAAATTGAAAATACAATGGTTTGCATTTTGTAAACTTATTTCCGATGCAAAAAGGTCCCACGTTGACTGCGAACTAAGGCATGTTCTTTCATTATTAGTATCTCCCATTAATGAACTTGAATGAGATTCTTCAGCATTATTAATGGTATTGGTATTTTGCATGGAGCTGCTTGTTTCTGATAATGCCAAAATTTTATTTGATATTGGTTTTCTGTTTTCAATCGATTCCTCTATGCACCCTTCGGCTAGGCTACTGGATTTCCAACTTCCGTGCCTTTTTATACTTGTAATATTCGCACCTGAATCGGCAAGCATGATCGTTGAGGATCGCCTGAAGCTGTGTCCTGTATATTCTTCAGGATTAGGTAGGCGCAAGAAAACAGCAATCTCCGGAGGTATCTTGCCAATCATATTAATACCAACACATTGCGTAGTGCATTTTTCATGAATATATTTAACAAAAAATCTTCTGTGTGGTGTGGCTGAAGGACGTAATTGAGAATATCTTTAATAATAGTCTAGGTACATACCATTTTTTAAGTCGTTAGATATAACAAAGGTTCGACTTGAATAAGTTTTTGTGTTGGAAATTTTGATTACTAGTAAGTTGATAAGGGCTATCATCAATGTTATCTGTTGATAAATAGGTACGTCAATTATTCACGACGACACGCTCCAGCCAATCCAAATACTACTAACTCCTTTCATTTAAAGATAAATATCATCGGGTACTTCATTAATAAACTTGGAAATATCAATTTTGCTAAATATTTTTACCTTTTTGGGCCGAAAACCAACATTCTGACGTTTCAAGTAAGCTGACAGTTTTAGAAATCTTCCAATGTCAATAAAGACATTTCTTTTTTCACACCACTGGTTCAACACATTAAATTCCTTCTCGTATCTTGTTCGGGATTTTTCCGGCAGTAATTCTAAGCCGGCTTTTTTTTGCTTCCGCTAGGACAGATTCGGGAATTGCGTAATTTTCTTCATCACTTTCCATCATTTCAGAGAAAAAATGCAAATAAAATATGAGTTAAGACTTCAAAAGTTGTTTTTAATATATTTTTTAATATAGTCAAAAGCGGTCTTATCGTGCGGGTCCAAAGGTCACATTTTTCATTAAATGTCATTCCGTTGACATATTTTACATGCAAAATCTGCCACAAATGAAGTGTTTACTCAAAATTGTGACCTTTGGACCCGCACGATAAGATCGCTTTTGACTATATCCTAGAAACCAATAGACATACGACTACTATTATTTTAAAAAAATATGTCAAGTGTAACAAAAAAATTATACCTGTTTTACTTCCGCCAGGATAGCCTTTTGGTTTTGATTTTAAATAAGTATTTTGTTTAATTTTTTTTTTTTTTGGATTTTGATTGAGTGTTTTTGTGAGTGTGGAGTACCAAGGTAAAACGCTTGTTGAAAAAATATTGTACCTAACACATACGGAAAGTTTCTTTTCCGCACTCGACTGTTTACCGAACAGTCGCGTGTATCAGTTTCCGCACTAGTTAGGTAAATAACTATTAAACGTCTGTCTACTTTTGCATATTAAAATTTCACCCTAAAGTATCAGTGTAGTACGTATATAACAAAATACAAAATAATACGTAAGGAGAAAATACCATTTTAAAAATTGCCTGCGTATATAAGAAAGTGTTAATATAAGTAGCTTTAAACTCCAAATTAATCAGATCATATAAGTTTTTCTAGGTAATTTCTAATAGTTGACATGATATCAGATAAGCAGGTTTTTAACCAATAAAGATTCCACCGAATAATAATTCTTCATGTTACTGTGCATGATTAATATGTAATGCATTAAACTGTTATTTAAGACAGCGTAGCTAAGTCACCAAAACGTACATATTATTTGCAATTGTACAGGGTTATTCATTATAAATGGACACCCCTTTTAACCTTGTTATTTTTAAAGATAGAGATTTAATTTGTTTTTTCGACTTGTAGGTAATCATCTTAATTTTTTTATTAGTCATGAAAATATTATACAGAGTGTTCCATAAGCAAACTCCAATATAAAGTTACCTCTTTTTAATGGAACACCCTGTATATTACGACATTTTTGGACTCTCTAGAGAAATCTAAGCACATTTCGTGTATAATATCTTATACCTATCTTTAGCTGTTTACGAAATATTGACAGTTGAAAGTCGGGCATTTTGACATATTGACAGGCTCTAAAATCTAAACCGCACGAGATCAAAGAAAAGGGTTTGCACATTCCTATCTTAGGTTTTCTTAAGCTATCGAATGAGAGTAACTATGAATTTAATCGGAGGTTTAAAAGTTATGGTTAATTTTATCCGCGGGTTAAATCTGAAGTTACGGTCATTCGATAGCTTATAAACACCTAAGATAGGAGGAACCAAACCGTTTACTTTGATCTCGTGCGGTTTAGATTTTAGAGCCTGTTAAAGTGTCAAAATACCCGACTTTCAACTGTCAATATTTCGTAAACAGCTAAAGATAGGTATAGGCTATTATACACGAAATGTGTTTAGATTTCTCTAGAGAGTCCAAAAATTTCGTAATAAATAGGCTGTTCCATTTAAAAAAAAGAAATTTTATATTGGCGTTTGCTTATTTTCATTACTAATAAACAAATGAAGATGATAACCTACAAGTCGATAAAAAATTAGCTCTGTATCTTTAAAAATAAGAAAGTTAAGGGGGGTGTCTATTAATGAATAATCCTGTACTTATATATTCACATGAAAATATATCCAAAAACCGCTAAAATGAAACTGTAGAAAATATGTGAAATAAAGATTATTATAACAGCAACTTCAGCTTAGCGAATTTCCATTTAAGTCGAAAGATTATTCCCAATGGAACGAACTAGTCGACGAATAAAGATTGAATGTTCCATGGAGCCTTAATACGAAAAAATCCAATCTCGTAAAAAGTTTTATTTCCGGTCAGCCAAGCATGGCGAAAACCTCTTCATTCGGAGTTTTGTGAGAGCAGCTTTTTCCATTTTCTTACTAAGTAAGTAACTTTCCCTGAATCCATATTTCTTTCCTAGGGTCAATAAAAAGTGACAGCTTTCCGGTCGACTGTACTTGACGACAAGCCAAACGGTGAAATCCGTTGAAAAAGGACAAACTTTTACCCACAATGTGTGTGAGCGCGAGAGCTCCGCACAGCAGTCCTATTTTGCTGGCGAAAATGCTTTATTGAATTGACGGAAGAAATGTTATTATTTTAGTGCTTATGATTACGTTTTACCTTTTATTATGAAAAAGCAGCCTTTTAACATCATACTGAAACATAAATTCAGATACTGATAAAAAAGTTCTATTTTTATTAGTGATATGGTTTATATAGGATGTCATATAAAAACATCTAGATGTCCAGAGATTCTAAGTTACAACCTTGAATGTTCAATTTAATAATTTCGTTTTAGGAGTAATTAGTGTAATGTTACAGCGATAAAACTAAATGGAGTTTTATCCACAATACCGAAACAGAATTATTGCACTCGACGCGCGTTTTGCTAACCATGTTAGCATCATCAGGAGATGATTAAAACTAAATTTAAAATCTACCTAACTCTCTTTTATACTAAATGATTGCTCAATCCAGCGGAACCAAAGGAACCAATCCTGGAATCCCACTAGTCACGCTCAAACAACCAATATAATGGACTATACGGAATAGGCCATCTATCTCTATTTAAACTATTTTTACATTTAATAATTTCTATACTTTCATATGCATCTAATAAACTTCTATCAGCTATATTATGAATTAGTTTTAAATTTTTAATTGTTATTCTATGATTATTATCAAGAGCATGCTCGGCAACACTTGATTTTTTCTACCATACTTTAAATGAGCTATGTGTTCTTTGAATCTCATTTGTATAGATCTTCTAGTTTGCCCAACATATTTTTGGTTACAATCCATGCATCCAATTTCATATATTCCACTTCTTTCTAATATTTCAATTTTGTCCTTTGGACCACCTAATAATTTCTTAATGTTAAACTAAGTTTGGTATTCTAATTTTAAACCTACTTCCATAAAGACTATTTGGAGTCCTCTAGTATACTGAGAATTATATGGTATCGAGACATATTTTGTATTTTCATCTTGATTGACGAAAGAAGTGGAATCACGAATGGTCTTTCTGAACAAATGCCTATTAATTAGTCTATTTATTAAGTTAGTATTGAAACCATTAACCTTCGCTATATTCTTAATTGTCTCCTTTTCATTATTAAATCTTTCTCTACTGAGAGGAAAGTTAACCATACGGTGTACTAGAAAATTAAAGTTGGCCATTTTATATTGGTCACAGTGAAAGGAGTCATTAGGAGTATATCGGTTAGTGGCAGTAATTTTTCTATAAATATTAAAATCTAGTCTGTTATTATCATTCCTATTTACTAAAGTATCCAAAAATGGAAGTTGGCCATTGTTCTCGACTTCATAAGTAAATTTAATAGTGGGGAGACGGATGTTTAGTATGGTTATAAAATCTTC
Organism: Pissodes strobi; assembly: GCA_016904865.1. Lineage (NCBI taxonomy): Eukaryota > Metazoa > Arthropoda > Insecta > Coleoptera > Curculionidae > Pissodes > Pissodes strobi. The sequence continues at coordinate 15,295 of MU184671.1, read as the reverse complement.
GATATTATCAGTTTTTGTGTCGAAAGTCGCGAAAATGTCATCCACATACCTGTATCATACCCTTGGAAAATACTTCTGACTGATTTCATTTTCAAAGTTACTCATGAAAAGATTAGCTAAGAACGGCGATAAACAGTTGCCGATTGCCGTGCCTTCAAGTTGTTAGTAATGGTTATTTTTATATTGAAAATAATTTTGATCCATGCAAAATTTGGTTTAAGTAAAATATTCTTGTTTGATTTCGTTATCAAAACTATTCATCTCAAGTAATTCACCAAGGTATTGCAAGGTCTGTGGGATTGGTACACTAGGGAACAATGAGCAAACATCAAACGAGATTAAAATTTCACCTTCATTAAGGTTCGTACCTTTAATTTTGTTTATGAAATCTGTTGTTTTATAGGTAAATTTGCAAACTGGTTTGCTAGCCACTTGGATATATTATAAGTTGGCGATCCTATTGCCGAGACTATCTACTCAATCTTTTGAAAGAGATGAATTAGATCTTTTAAATAAGGGTCTGAATTTTGCATTGCCTCCACCAAAGAATAAATTACTTGATATTGTAGGTAATATAGAAACTCTATTCAACATCTTCCTGACTCTACTAAGGGATTTGTTAGAGAAGCATGGAGGAAAGAGATCTCAAAAAATGTAATTAATAATAATATTAACTCTCGTCCTGGAAAAGGAAAAAGTATAATCAAGAGATTAAAGGACAAATATGTTTTCTATCTAAAAGCTGACAAATGTAATAAGGTTGTTATATTAGACAAAACCGAATATTTTCAACGAGTTGATAATTTAATCGAATCCGGGCTCTATAACAAAATCTCCAGGAATCCGTTATCTAAGGTGGTAATACAAGTTAAAAACACGAAACTATATTGTCTTCCCAAGATTCATAAACCTGGGAACGCAATGCATCCCATAGTCTCGGCAATAGGATCGCCAACTTAATATATCCAAGTAGCTAGCAAACCAGTTTGAGAATTTATCTATAAAACAACAGAATTTAGGAGTACTAAATTCCTTAGATTTCATAAGCAAAATTAAAGGTACGAACATTAATGAAGGTGAAAGTACGTTATGAATTACGTTGATGAATTACTTGAGAAGAATAGTTTTGATAACGAAATCAAACAAGAATATTTAACTTTAACCAAGCTTTGAATTGATCAAAATTATTTTCAATATAAAAATAACTATTACCAGCAACTGTTTATCGCCGTTCTTAGCTAATCTTTTCGTGAGTAAATTTGAAAATGAAGTCAGTCAGGCGTTCGAATATTTTCCAAGGGTGTGGTACAGGTATGTGGATGACATTTTCGCGATTTTCGACAACCGTTAAACAACCATTTCCACGCCATTAAATTTACTTATGAAGTCGAGAACAATGGCCAACTTCCATTTTTTGATACTTTAGTGATTAGGAATGATAATAACACACTAGAATTTGATATTTATAGAAAAAATACCGCCACTAACCGATATATTTCTAATGACTCCTTCCACTGTGACCAACATAAAATGGCCAGCTTTCATTTTCTAGTACAGCGTATGGTTAACTTTCCTCTCAGCAGAGAAAGATATAATAATGAAAATGACACAATTAAGAATATAGAGAAAGTTAATGGCTTCAACACTAACTTAATAAATAGACTAATTAATAGGCATTTGTTTAGAATGACCATTCATGATTCCACTTCTTCCGTCAATCAGGAGGAAAATACAAAATATGTCTCGATACCATATAATCCTCAGTATACTAGAGGACTCCAAAAAGTCTTTAAGGAAGTAGGTTTAAAATTAGTATACCAAATTCAGTTTAACATTAAGAAATTATTAGGTGAACCGAAGGACAAAATTTAAATATTAGATAGAAGTGGAATATATGAAATTGGATGCTTGGATTGTAACCAAAGATATGTTGGGCAAACTAGAAGATCTATACAAACGAGATTCAAGGAATACATAGCTCATTTAAGGTATGGTAGAACAGAAAAGTCAAGTACATCAGAAATTTGTACCTTTTGTACTTCCGCTCGTACTGTCGCCGAGCATGCTTTTGATAAAAATCATAGAATAGCAATTAAAATTTTAAAATTAATTCATAATATAACTTATACGAGATTATTAGACGCATATAAAAGTATGGAAATTATTAAATGTCAGAATAGTTTAAATAGAGATAGAGGGCCTATTCCGTATAGTCCATTGTATTGGTTGATCGAGCGTGACTAGGGGGATTCCAGGATCGTTTCCGCGTGATTCAGCAAACATTTAGTATTAAAGAGAGTTAGGTAGATTTTAAATTTAGTTTTAATCATCTTCTGATGATGCTAACATGGTTAGCGAAACGCGCGTCGAGTGCAATAATTATGTTTTGGTATTGTGGATAAAACTCCGTTTAGTGCATTTTGCCGAAGGTTCCAAACCCCAACATAGCGATAAAACTGATATTTTGAATATGAATTGGTCTAATTAAACTCTATCA
>MU184671.1:0-12788 GCA_016904865.1 Pissodes strobi | reverse complement strand
ATAAAACTGATATTTTGAATATGAATTGGTCTAATTAAACTCTATCATGATACTAAAAAGCATATAGCAGCTAACTAAACTGCTGGCCATTTGCTTTCGAGCATGGAAAATTTCGCCTAAATTTAAAACTAAATATTTTTTTAACCAGACATGATATCGATCTCTAGTTTTTAATGTTTAATAGATTTGTCCTTTAAGAAAAACTTTCCAAAGTTAGATTTTTTTAAACTCAAAATTTTTATTAACAGGGTGTCACCGAAGACGATGCTTGATGTTCCAATTTCAATAGCATGTAACTTTCATAATAATTTTTTTTTAATTTTGTCCCTGTATGTACATCAATTGAATCACTGGTCCATAGCAAAGAGAACAGTTTTTCAAATTTTTGATATCTGCTATATTTTAAGAGATACCGATTTTTTTGTAAAACCTTGTTTTTCTAACATTTTGGTAGTTAGACCACACTGTGCGTTGTATGGTGCAGACTTTGTAAGTGATTATTATACCTAACGAGAAGCTTGTTTATGTTCAGTAAATGTTATGTACCTAAATGTTGTGATGTGCAGTGGCATACTTATAATCCCTTATATATGCAAAGACCACCGTCTTCGTTGACACACTGTATATAAAATTTTTTGAAAGTTGAAAAAAATCCAACATTGGAAAGGTTTTCCGTAGGTTGATATCATATCTGGTTAAGCAAATATTTAGTTTTAAATTAAAGCGAAATTTTCCTTGCTCGAAAGCAAATGGGCAGTAGTTTATTTCATGATGTAGCCACTTTACAAATAAAAGACCGACAATATACGTAAACATAGATTCTATGTAACCTGTATTGAAATAAAAGATTAAAATAAATTATTTTAGACATTTTTCTCGTTATACCCTATCAATGATGTAACAATACCCTGACTCATACATAGGTCTATTCTTGAGCCCATGGCATAATGGTTTTGACCCTTCTTTTCGACTGGCACCCTTGGCTAGCTTGCCAATCGCAACAAGGGGATATGCTTGACTGAACTATTTCTACACAGAACGATCAAAAATGGCTACCGGTTGCCCTCGTCCCGCCAACAAACTAAACACCGGGGATCTTTTTGCTGCCAGAAAAAGTTTACCATTTTTAATATTTGAGTACGGTTTTATGTTCTTTTCTGTCTAACACTAGTTTTATACAGAGACAGAAAGGGTAGACAGTACAAAATATTGCCTAGTACATTCTTATGAGAGATAGGAATTTGCTTCATAATACCTAAATAACACAGTCAACATTTGAGGGTGCCTACTCCCTGGATGAAATTATTAATTACCAGTGCTTTTTTTTCAGGTAAGTATTGAATCTTTTTGCGTCCATGCAAATATTGTTCCTGTTTTATCAACTAACGATGTTGCGGTGTCACGACATTTTCTAATTTGAACCCACATTTTAGGAATAAAGCCAACAAGTACCAATTTTTCTGAGGGTCAAATTATAGATTTGAAAAATCTGATAATACTATGGCACCTCTCATGCATAGGTATGCCGCCTATAGCAAAATATTGTGAAAGGCGAATAGTCGCGTAAAGACCCTCTTATCTAGAATCAAAAATATGTTTGTGGTTCAAAAGATGATATTCGAAGACAAATTTAGGTTTAGCCGATTGATTGTATTTGACTAAAAGTTATGTGGAAAAATATGCTCGTAAATATTTGAGTTTAATTTTTTAGCATGGAACAAATTTCGGCAGTTGCCATGCGCGTCACCTCAAGAGAAGATAAGCCAAGTCGAGACGAGACCAAACATACCTAACATCTCGTCTTGAGTTTAAGCAACGGTTTCGATTTCGAGATGAGTCAAGACACTTCCTTTATCTCGTCTCGTTTCATCACACAACACTAGTGGTAAACACGTTGGTTTTAACTATGCAAATTCAATTATAATTCTTCTTAGCTCCAGTATTAACGCTTCCTGTCCAATACCTAGATTGTTCTATTGGAATACAAAATACATTTTAAAATCATTGTTTCACTATAAACAAAAAATCAATCGAGATGCAACTTGTCCATAATTAACGTTTCTTTTTTAACCAATTTGATTGGTATATATATTACGTTGAAAACACGTGAATTTAACATACGATTCAAACACTTTGACCATTTAAGAACTAATTCAACTATAAAACCACATACTGAATTACAGTTTTTTTCAACCGTTGTTGTTTCAATGAATAAATTACCTATTAATATCATTCAATTTTTATAAACCAACTATAGATATGCTTAAAAGCTACGTGTAATGAAAAATTAACCATGCTGATGTTCATTCAACGTTCAACGCATTTACTGGGGATACTCTCCATACCACGATATGTGCTAGTCTTTATTGTTTATTGGAATGCCTGACCTATGACTAACTCCATTTTGATAGGTTTGTTGCTGATGAAAGTGAGAATCTACCGGAATTATTGGACATCGATATAACTTTGTAATTGATGTAGTAAAAGATGCTCGTTTCATTTAAAAGCGAGCCTATTTTAGAACAGTATGTAACTATTTCCGAAATATTGTAATCTAGCTGCTTATAATAAGCTAGATCAAAACCTGTGTATGTAGCTGAATATAAGATAATCTTAAAATTGTTATTTATTTCTACCCGTTAAAAAATAAAAGAGTGGTTAGCAAAAAGTTCTCACAAACTTCTCACAAACCTACCTGCATAAAACTTGATGCCACGCCCGCCCCCGGAATTTTGCAACGGAAATTTTAAAATGAATATTGAAATATTTTGACGATCAACTTGATATATGTATAGCAGTTTAAGGTTCGGTATACATTTGTTAAATTATCATATCAGATCATACCAGTTTCCTCAGTCCTGGTAAGAACATATTAAACGATAAACATCTTTTGATTTTTTTTAATGAAGCTTTTAAAATATAGGCAAAGCATAATTTTCCACATGAAATGTCTTGTAAGCTGCGAATGGCGGTACATCGATATTTTTTTTTGTCGCACTGAGAGAAATCTGCATTAGCCGTTAAGAGGAATCTATTAAGGCCAACAAAATATCTGCACTACATAGGCGGCAGAAAAGTGTCTAATTGTGGCTAATAGGATGTTCTTTATCGAAACACTTTTTAGCCGCTAATAAATGTTTTTTTAAATATTTTTTTTTCTTGAATAAGCTAACTTTTTACTAAAAAGTTACTTCTTAAAACCAATAATTATGGTATTGCTAGCACTATCAACTATTTGATAGTGGCTAAAAGAAGAGTAGGTAAGTTACGAAATATATCTAGGCATTTGTTCTGTAACTAAACCTTTTTTTAATTATAGCTAGGCTTCTATTTATTTAACTTTTTACCGTTAGGGCCTACTGCTTGTTTTAACTGCTAGTTGAATTTCTGATAGCTTTGAAAGTGATTACTCCATTTTATTGTAAGTTAAATCAGTTTAAACCATTGGTGTCTGATTACACCTAATGTGTTGTAAAAACAGAGTTTTATTCACAATACCAAAATAGAATTTTGGCACTCGACGCGCGTTTCGCTAACAATGTTAGCATCATCAGGAGATGATTAAAACTAAACTTAAAATCTACTCAACTCTATTTTATACTAACTGTTTGCTTAATCAAGCGCCCACAAACTATAAGATATATACAAACGAGATTTAAAGAGCACATAGCTCATTTAAAGTATGACAGAACAGAAAAGTCAAGTGTTGCCGAGCATGCTTTTGATAATAATCATAGAATAACAATTAAAATTTTAAAATTAATTCATAATATATCTGATAGGAGATTATTAGATGCATACGAAAGTATGGAAATTATTTTTTTTTATGTGTGTGCCACAGACCACGAAGGGTTAAGGCCTATAATATAGCCGTGAGTATACCGTGACCTGTTATATGGCTTTTACCCTCAACGTTGTTCAAGTAGGTATCAAAACATGCACACTTGGTGCACCTCACGACACTTTTAGACAAGTCAGTAGTACTTCCACGGATGTTATTGTATATATTGTATAGAATAGTTTAAATAGAGATAGAGGGCCTTATCCGTACAGTCCGTTGTATTGGTTGATTGAGTACGACTAGTACGATTATAGAATTGATTATTTTTGGTTCCGCTTGATTACGCAAATAGTTAGTGTAAAATAGAGTTAGGTAGATTTTAAGTTTAGTTTAAATCATCTCCTGATGATGCTAACATGGTTAGCGAAACGCGCGTCGAATGCAAAAATTCTGTTTCGGTATTGTGGATAAAACTCTGTTTTAGTGAATTTTGCCCAAGGTTCCAAACGCCAACATATCTAATGTGTTGGACTGACAAGGATGCATTAGGCAGGATTATAATCATCCTTATTTATTGGAGCCCAATGGAATATAATAGTCAAAAGTATTAGTAAACATTATTTTAGGTTAGGTTAGTGTGTGTTAATTTTATCTCACCAATGCCAAAGCTCTAAATTCTTGTCTATACAATCGTCAAATTCAAACTAACGGTTGGCATACTTACCTTCAACCTTGTCCACAAATTCAATAAAAATCCATCCTGGATTTTTTTTTCTTTGTGCTCACAATAGTGGTTTACATCCGTAATGGAAATTCACACAAATCCAATGCCAACAAGTAAGCAGAGTATTGTAATCTTAAATTAAAATAAATTACAAAGGGAACATCCATGCAACAGCCAGCTTGTGTAACAACTAATGATCTCTGATGTCTGATAGTCTCTTGCAAAATTATATCCGCCCTGTACACCTGGTACTTTACTATGTAATCGGTTTCCATGAAAACAAAATTTAAATTGGATACCTTTCTCTTTTTGTTGACACATTCAAGGCAATGACAAGGATAGATATAGTATAGAGATGTATGTCAAATAAAAAGAACAGTGAATTTGTTGAACGTGATATCTATAATAAAGTACATTTTAGTTACTAAAAATGAACCTTTAATAAGAGTAGAACACTAAATTTAATTATATTTTTTAGGGATTAACAGGCAGCTGATTTAACCGTTAGAAAATATTTTTTTAAAAATATTATATCCTTTTAAAATCCTGCGGTTGCAAAGCTATCAAATAGCTGCAAAAATGATTTTTTATGGCAGAAATTAACATTGCAAAAAATATCCTTAATGTCCCTTAAAAGTCCGTCTTATAGTGGATACAAAAATATTTGACAAATATGTTTTTCTTTGTGGTTATTCGTTTTAAACCAAAAATTGCTCTATTAGCTAGATTTTCCTCAGTTGCGTAAAACTATTTGCTTATATCTGTTTTATAGCTATTTATTAATGACCCAATTTAACTATATGTTTAATTTATTCCAAATTCCCTTTGAAATCTTTGCTCACTGTATTTTTCGTGGAGAAATAAATACCTCAGTCAATAAATTAAATTAGCCCCTAATCAATATATCGATAGTACTGTCGTCCGAACAAGTTTGAATTGAAACTTGCTTGATATCTTTTATCTACACAATGACTTGCAAAAATATTTTCAAATAACACAATAATAATATAAGTGGCTAACTGCTAGTTCATAGACTCCAAAGATAAATGAATCTGAGTAGAATATGTTTAAGTGAACTGGACAAGAGTGTTAATATGCTTAATAGATTTTTTTAATGTCGCTAATAACACTATTGCGCTTTGCCGTCAATGGAGCCGTTGTAATTTATAACGATGAGTTAGGGGATTTTCTTTCATAGCATCTTATTTATGTTATAATATTTTCGCCTTCATTAATTTTTAATAACTTTAAATTTGATACGCGATAGCCATGCTAGCTTATTTACCGACGCGACGGAGAGTAAAACATATTATGGAAACAATGTCATCTAAACAATCGTTAAGTTAAAACGAACGGTTAAGAAACATAGTGGCATACTTACCTTCAAAGTTGTCTACAAAGTCAATTAAAATCCATCCCAGAATTATCTTTTTGTACGCACAACAGTAGTTTGCTTCTAGGATGGAAATTCACACAAATCCGGGCATCATAATCTTAAATTCAAATTATAAAGGGAACACCTATGCAACAGCCAGCTTGTGTAACAACTAATGGTGACTGATGTTTGATGGTCTTTTGCAAAATTATATCCGCCCTGAACACTATATAATCAGTTTCTATGAAAACATAATTTAAATTGGATACTTATTTCTCTCTTAGTTAACGAGTTCTAGGAAACGACAAGGAAAGATATAATATACAGATGTATCCCAAATAAAAAGAACACTGAATTTTAATTGCGTGAACAGGTTAATTATAATAATGTACTATGTTGGGGTTTGGAACCTTCGGCAAAATGCACTAAAACAGAGTTTTACCCACAACACCGAAACAGAATTTTTGCACTTTGAGTGCAAAAATTATACTTTTATACTTTCTTCTTTAAAGCACGCGCGACATATTTGAAAACACGACGCGCAGCGGAGTGTTTTGTAAGTCGCAAGGGCTTTAAAGGCTTCTTATACACGTATATCATACGCTATTTTTTTATTACGAATGCATCATAATCTCAAAAATGTTTTAAATATTAAACTTAAGGGACATATAGACGAATATATTAATCTGTCACATTTGACATGATCAAATGTTTCTATAGCAACCTCTAAAAAAGTAGGCGCATCATAAACATCATTTGAAGCACGCTGCAGCGTGCGATAATCGTTGATTATGATGCATGCGTAATAAAAAATGTTTTATGCACTTTGGGGTCTAAAGTAGCGGTTTTAAGCTCTCATTTCGGGGACTAAAGTGGCACGTTTAATCCCTAGGGATTAAAAGTAACATTATTGATTTATGAAGCAAAATTATGTATTTATTAATTTAATACAGTGCCTATATTAAAGAATAATTTTTCAAATAAAGCACTGAAATAGAAAACTAACAACAAGCTAAAAATTTATTTGTCAAAAACGTGTCACAGGCTTACAGTTATTTTTGCTAAGTATAACCTAATCATTAGTATTATTATTAATATTAACGTTTATGCTAACGCCACTAAAGTTATTTAAGTTAAAAAGGGTTGAAAATTGGAGTCTGCAATATTTTTAATTGACGTATTCTGTAGAAAAGTCGCCGTGGAAAATGTAGTTGTGCTTTGTACAACGGAACTGGACGCAATGGAAACTTCTGGGAAGTGGCGACAAAAATTTGGCCAGCCAGGATTTTCTTCTGGTTTAGGGAATTTTCGACATAGCCCTCGGCAACGGCGCTGCTTTTCCAACCACGCACCGTGTCGTTTAAGTTGTTCCAGGTTTGCTCCCGAATCTGCAAGTAAAGACGCCGACGGTCTACTAAAATCGTGCTCGGTATACAATGCATTTGGTAGTTTCAGATATTCGGCAATTTTTGTTGGCAGCTGTCCAAATGTGTTTTTACTGACAGGCTGCGATGTGCATCGTCCATTTCTGTACTCGACAGAAAATCTCGTATGCTGCTGTGTAGGTGGCCTTAGAGCAATATATATTTTTTCACCAATTCTACTGCATCTGTAGAGTTATCAGTGGATCTTTTAACCACAAAGGAGCGGTCCTTGTGGTTTTTGTGTCCCGTATATTTATCAGAAAAAAGTCCATGATTCAAGGCACAGCTCCTTCCCCCGGCATGCGGTAGGCCCCAGCTACACCCAAAATTCGCGCCACTTGTACCAAAATTATTGTTTATTACCAAATTGCGTAATACAAAATTGATGGTAATTATGTAACTTATTCATTAAAAAGTCTTCATTTGAAGTTTCTTGTAGACATTTTTTGATGTTATGTAAGTTCAGAATCATTGACTTCTTCGGTTTATAACGATCATTTTTCCTTTTTAAGAGTGCGGTAAGTTTACTGTACTTGCTAATATCAACATTGGTCTCTAGAATCATCGTGGATTTTATCATGAAATACTGGCCTCAAGTTCCTTGGACTTTTCAAAAAAATATGTCAATAGCACATTTTCATCTGTGAAACTATTCACGCTTCGTTCTTCCCACCATTTTGTAAAGTCTGAATATTGTTTCTCATATAGATGCCGAGATTTTGGGGGTAGCAGTTGACTTATAGCCTCTTCGGCGGCGTTTTCAATATTCATTCTTAAAATTTTCAGCAATGTGACACGTTTTTGACAAATAAATTTGTTAGCGTCAAGGGATTTTTTTTAACTGGTCATAGCGACGTATTAAAACGTATTAAAAAACACTTTGGATAGATTTTGGTGTGGCAACAATATAAAAACCAGACAACAACGTTTATGACTGTACATAAAGTAGGTACCAATGGTGTTTTTCTTTCTTTCCTGTAATTATTTTTCCAAAGTGCATAAAATAGCGTATACACCACAGGACTAGAGCGTTTTTTTATCCCTCGGCGAATTGTAACCCTCGCTTTGCTCAGGCTACAAACTTTTCACCTCGGGATAAAAAATGCCACTTTATTACCTAGGTATATAATATACTATTATTTTATTTTATTTACTTCATTAGGAATTATCAGACAACGGAGTAACCGTTAGAAAAAATATATATTTTTAAATATTCTCAAATAACAAATACATATGTTTTAATTGCTAAAATCGCCTAAAAAAAAGATCATCAATTGCCCTTAAAAGTATGTATCCTTTTTATGTATGTGTGCCACAGGCTACGAAAGGCTAAGGCCTATAATAAACCCGTGAGGGTACCGTGACCTCTTATATGGCTTATACCTACCGTATTATAGTGGATACAATTTTTTTTTAATTAGACTTATGTTTTTCTTTGAGGTTATTCGTTTTAAATCAAAAATACTCGTTTAACTATATTTTCCTAAGTGTGGGGATCTTTTAGTTCAATAAACCAAGTTAGAGATTTTTGTCAGGAGGTGTAAACCTGTGGCATAGCCTAAAGAAAACTATAGCTGCGACACTTAAGCGCGGCACCTTTGAGAAGCGAGGACCAACTTTATCACTTTGTAGTGGGGAGGAAATAAATAAATCTAACTTGACGTCAACCCCCCGGCAATCATTAGTGAAGTGAGCCGTACTAAAATTTTTTGGGACGTTATATACTAAAATTGTTACTCTCCCCCATTATTTTATTTAAACTTTCATCACAAAATATATGATTTATAAAATACTGTTTATTTCGAGTAGAGAATAACCATTTTTTAATCCAAAAGGCTGCATAAAGAGAGCCGGATATTTATTTAAACATTACACCTGAAAGAAATAGTTAAAAATGCCTTTTGAAGTGAAATTCAGAATGGCGAATGTAGATTACTTGTAGTAAATACAGCATTCTTGAATGCTGAATATAACTATAATAGAATATAAGCTCCAAGTTAATCTTTAAATATCAACAAGATCTATACACAACAAAAGTTTTTTTATATGAGATTTTATTTTGCACAAGTAGTTACGGTTTTAGACGAACTTGTGAAGATCTGCAATAATAATTTTGAAAATTTTGATTTACCTAGTTGTTCTCTTCTAAGCTAAAAAAAGATCTTATATAAGTACATAATTTTGTTTTATATAGATTCTTAGCAACCTGCACAATTTTATAAAAGTATTATGTACGATTTTGCGGATTTTTTCGTAACAGCTTTTTCATTTTATTCGCTAGATAAAAATATTGTCAAGATGGTGAAATGAAAGTAAATTTTTGATCTGGCTATAGTTCACGAATTTAGGCATGAAGTGCACAATTACGCTAAATCGGAGCAACCTGTACCATGCGTTCAATTTATCTTGATAACATTTCGATTCGCTGTAACTTTTTTGTTTTTAAAGATATCAAGTTAAACAAAAAAGCAAAATGTAGGGTTGATAGCCAAATTTTTTTCTACGTTACATATAAAATAAAACACTAACGATTTTCTGACATATCAGCCTACTCTATATTTTTTAATATTACTACATTTTTGGAATCTCTAGAGAAGTCTAAACACATTTCGTTTATAATATCTTATACCTATCTTTCTTTAGGTGTTTACGAAATATTGACAGTTGAAAGTCGTGCATTTTGACATTTTGATAGGCTTTAAAATCTAAACCGCATGAGAGCAAAGAAAACGGTTTGCATATTTCTGTCTTAGGTTTTCATGAGCTATCAAATGACAGTAACTTTGAATTTAACCCGCGAATAAAATTGACCGGAACTTTTAAACCTCCAGTTAAATTGAAAGCCACTGTCATTCGATAGCTTATGAAAACCTAAGATAGAGATGTGCAAACCGTTTTCTTTGATCTCGTGCGGTTTAGAGCCTGTCAAAATGCCCGACTTCCAACTGTCAATATTTCGTAAACAGCTAAAGATAGGTATAGGATATTATACACGACATGTGTTTTGATTTAACTAGAGAGTCCAAAAATCTAGTAATATACAGGGTGGTCTATTTAAAAAATATATAAAGTAGGCTTTTATGTCAGAAAATTATTGGTGTTTGTTTTATATGTAATCTAGAAAAAACTTGGCTACCAACCCTACATTTTGCTTTTTTGTTTACCTTGGTATCTATAAAATCAAAAAAGGTACAGCGAATCAAAATGATATCAAGGTGCTGATCAAATCTGAAATAATGGATATATGTGGATAACGATCGACTTTTACGAAAAACAACCAGCAAAAACAATGTTTTTGAGACTTACGCCTTTATGGTAGAATACGAACTGTATATTGTCAAACGAAATGTTTTGCACTTTCTTATCTTCCACATAACCACAACATGGAAAATACTCCCCACCAAACCGAAAATTTCGTATATCTAGATAATTACTAAATAACTAAGATAAGAAGATGCAAATCGTTTCGCGCTAAGTTAAACAGATCAAATTCTTTAAATGGAAAGGAGGCTATTCGACATGCTACATGAAATTTATCTAGAATTTTTAGAAGAATTCGAAAATCGGAAAATATGTCCCGCTCTTTTGAGACCTTTTATATTGAAATATAATTCAATTATATTGTCAAACTGAAATCAACATGGCTAAATGATGAAATGGTTGTAAGACTAATAAAAAAATTAAAAACATGTTATTTCTATAAAATGTGTATACATATGAAGGGTACAGGGGAAAAATGATCTAAGCTCCATTTCCATAGGAAACTTTTTTATTATTGACTTCACAGAAAATTTTATTCTTGATAAAAGTTGGTGTTCGAAAAAAAAATAATTTTGACAATGCTAAATTAAAGATAAGTTATACAGGGTACTCAATAAATACAAAAATGATGGTTAAAAAATCAAAAACTTTGGAATATCGGAAAACCTTCTACAGAAAAATAAAGCTCGTATTAAGATAAAAATAAAAGTCAAATACCATTTTTTCCAAAAGTGCACCGCACCGTTGCGGAGAAAATCCATTTAAATTACTGAAAAAATCCGCTTTTTCTTAATTTTGTCCTTATTTTTTTCAGCAACGATGCACTTTTGGAAAAATGGTATTTGACTTTTATTTTTACCTTAATAGAAGCTTTATTTTTCCTGTAGAAGCTTTTCCGATATTCCTAAGCTTTTGTTTTTTTAACCCCTGTAATACTTAGTCTTAATTTAACGTTGTCAAAATTAGCTTTTTTCCAAGCACCAACTTTTATCAAGAATAAAATTTTCTGTGAAATCAATAATAACAGTTTCCTATGGAAATGGCGCTTAGATCGTTTTTCCCCTGTACCCTTCATATATATATTATGAATGTTTCCATATTATTAATTTTCGATTATTTTTGGGCACTCTAAATTTTGTAACCTATTATGATACGTTTTAGTCCGTTTTGGTGCTTTTAGTTAGTTTGGGTTAGTTCAATCAGCTTTCGTTTAATTTTAATTTATTTTAGTCATTTGAACCCGGTTCCGATACATTATAACCAATTTTAATATTTTTGGTTAGTTTTGATTAGCCGCCAAAACTGGGTCGTTCAATCAACTATCGATTACTTTCGGTTCCGATACGTTATTACCAATTTTATTGTTTAGGATAGTCGCCAAAATTGAATTGATTTGGGTTAGTTTTAACTTACTTAATATTATTTTTAAGCTATTCCGATACGCTTTAGCCCGTTTTGATACTTTTAGTTACTTTTGGTTTGTTTTGGTTAGTCTTTCAATAAAATTTTGGCTACTTTCAATTTATTTTAGTTATTGAATTAATTCAAGTTAGTCGTCAAAATTCGCTTAATTTTGGTTAGTTTCAACTTATTTTAATATTTTGAATCTGTTACGATACGTTTTAGCCCTTTTTGATGCTATTGGTTAGTTTTGGTTTGTCGTTCAATCGACTTTCGGTTAATTTCAGTTAGTTTTAATTTAGTTTAGTAATTTGAATCGGTTCGGATACGTTATAACCAATTTAAATGTTTTTAATTAATTTAGGTTAGTCGCCAAAATTCGGTTAATTTGGGTTAGTTTCAACTTACTTTAATAATTTTAATCTGTTACGATATGTTTTAGCCCTTTTGGTGCTTTTGGTTACTTTTGGTTAGTCGTTCAATCGACTTTCGGTTAATTTCAATTAGTTTCAATTTATTTAAATCATATGAACCGGTTCCGATACGTTATAACCAATTTTAAAGATTTTGATTACTTTCGGTTAGTCGCCAAAATTCGGCTAATTTGGGTTAGTTTTAACTTACATTCGTTCAATCAACTTTCGGTTAATTTCAGTTAGTTTTAATTTATTTTAGTCATTGGAACCGGTTCCGATACGTTATAACCAATTTTAATGTCTTTGGTTACTTGCCAATATTCGGTTAATTTGGGTTAGTTTTAATTTACTTTAACATTTTTAATCTGTTCCGATACGTTTTAGGCCGTTTTTGTGCTATTAGTTA
>MU184670.1:114192-136482 GCA_016904865.1 Pissodes strobi | reverse complement strand
CTCGAGCGATTGCGTTAGATATTTCAAAGGCATTCGACAGAGTTTGGCATGACGGATTGCTCAACAAACTGCCGTCCTTCGAATTGTCAGCGTCTCTCGGCAGCTGGCTTTCCAGCTTCCTTAAGAACCGATCTCTGCACATTGCAATTGATGGACACATCTCAGACACATTCACAATAAATGCGGGAGTGCCTCACGGCGCAATACTTTCACCAACTCTGTTTCTCATCTATATCAATGATCTGCTGACCGAAGCGAATAATCCTGTTTACAGTTTTGCAGATGACAGTACCTTGTTTCCCAATTTAGATCAGAAAAACTTTTACCGGCGAATGAGATCTATCACTGCAAGCTGGAGCAGATTACAACAATTAATCAAGATCTGGTGAAAGTTCGAACCCGGGGCGACAGGAATTTGGTCTAGCTTAATGCTGCAAAAACCCAAGCAGCCACGTTTACCAAGAAAGCTAATACGACGTGCCCTGGCATCATTATGGCATTCCTTCATCCTCGTCAATTGGACTGCTGGGTGTCTCGATCAGCAGCAGTATGCCTGGCATCACCACGTTGCTAACATCGCAAAGTGTGCCTCGCAGAAGCTTGGTGCGCTATTTGGCCATAAAAACTATATACACCGTAGCAGCTACTCTTGCTCTTCAAAGCGCAAATAAGACCGTGCTTAGAATATTGCTCACGCAGCTGCAGTGTCGCACCAAAGAACACCCCAAAGCTGCTGGATTCCATTCAGAAAAGAGCTCGTCGGTGACCCGGGATCTGGATAGTCTGGAACACCGCAGACATGTGGCCGAGATTTCCCTGTTTTATAGATATTTTCACGGCAGATATTCCCAGGATTTGACCCGCATCATCCCGCCCCCAGCCGCGCCTGTAGACAGTCACGACAGACGGTGAGGGCGCACCCGTTCGTTGTACAAGTGGAAACAGCTAGAACGTCGCTTTACAAGGACCCCTTTGTCTGGCGCACTGCATCACTGTGGAGCTCACTCCCAGGACATCTGTTTCCCCCTAATTATAACCTACAACTGTTTAAGAACCGTGTCAATCAACATCTTCGCACACGCACCGCTTGTCGAGTGCCAAAGGACCTCCCTTTAGTGTGTGTGCCACTGCCATAAAAAAAATAAAACATGGATAAAATGAAATACTCGGCACTTGAGAGGTGTCTCCTACCAGTTTATAAATACGATTCAGTGCTAGTATGTTAATTTGGCAAGGGTTATCAAAAGTGTTGATTCAATATGACATAAAAATTGTTAAGAATCGGTAAAACTACCTTCTGCCAATTTAAAATTGAATAATTCAAACTTGAGAATAGGTAGAGATAAAATTTTTAAAATTGGTAGTTTTCTGTAACTTGATATGTATCTTAAAATAGTTTAAAAAACTAGGATTTATATTTTAAGAAATAATCGATGTCGCCATATCTCAAATTTGGGATAATAACGCAGCTTAAAATACTACTCAACCTTTCTAAAAGGCACCTACTCGCCCAGCAACCCCTGATGAGCTCGGTGCTGGTCCATGGACCTAATTGGTAAGGATCATGGGTGATATGGGTGCCGGGACATAGTGAAGTCGAGGGCAACGAGCTTGCCAGACTGCATTACTCGGTCAGCACCACCACAGTGTCCGGAACCTAATTAGATTTGAGCAGGGGTCAAATATCCGAAGCTTTTAATAAAGGTATCTGGAGTAGAACGAATGGCAATTGGACGAGGATGGAAGTATGCAAACAAGCTGAAGACATGATCTCAGATCCAAAAGACTCAGAGCCAGTTATCAAGAGGCCGATAAACGATCGGGAACTTGGTCGGAGTTCTGTTCTGTTGGGTCACTACTTCAGTGGAATTCTACGCCTGCTATAAATTGAGGAAAGTACTCGCCCGGTAATGTATGTAAAACTACCAGTTGGGGTCGGCTAAAATATAAAACCTTCTGTGCTGCAAGCCCTACCCAAGCAGTGCTAGAGCTTCTGTGCTAGGGCACAGTGCACACCTCCATTAAGAGTGAGCGAGAACGAGATAGGTGGCAGGGGGCAAACTGGGTGGATCGGCGTTGATGAAAAGGGTCTTTTAGGTCTATCTTTGGACGCTGGGCACTTAGTTTTACTAATGTTACTACTTAATAGTACTATTACTACCATAGCAATTGTATCTGTACAAACAATTACAAACGACGCTTTCAATTTTTGCATTTAAACGCAATCAAATATGAGCGCTTTCGAAAATTGATCACCGGATATCGAGAAAGTAGTGGGCGAGTTACCTGAGATTTTATTAAAGAAATACGAGCTGACTTGCGTCTCACAATCAACATGATAAATGGCGCCAAGAATAGAAATTTGAACACATTTGACGAAAGACATAGTGCTGTTAATTTCAAGATAAATCACTAATTCAAAAATCTCTTTTCTTCTGTGGTATCTATTCTACGTTGCAAACTATGATTTACTTAAGTATACATTTTCGTTGTATATGAACTGGATCTACGATTCTAATAATTTTTCTGAAGGGAGAAATACATTGAAAATGTTAACAAAACAGGATATTTCTACATTTCTAAAGGAAGCTGATGATGAAAAACAACTAGTGGATAAAGTGACACATATGTTATAATTGACTATTTTTTGCCGACTAAGAAGAACTCACAAATCGTAGTATAGAGATCTGAGTGACCATGAAAATAGCTTTCACTTTCGAGCACCAATCGAATATCATTCGAGAGTTTTTAAAACTGTATATTAATAGAAAAATCGTTAATCTTAGAATGAAGAAATGAGAGAGTATATTTTTGCATATAGACATGAATAGTGGATAAAACTATGGGCCGTTTGAATATATATCTACAATTGGTATGTCGAAATGCTTTGCTCGTTTTTACTCTGAGCTGTATACTGGGAAGTTTTTTAATAGAACAGCCAACAGTAGGGCTGCCGCCATCCGAAGAAATGTAATGAATGTGCTGGCCAAGGATCTATAGCCGACTACTCCAAGATGAGGCAGGCTGGGCTACTTTTGAGGAACCAACCGCTTTGTAGGATAAGGGTCTTTCTAGCTCTAAAGAGCAAGGTAATGAGGCTTGTGATAGGGCGAATCATAAGACACTGTCCCTTAAACAGGTATTTTCACCTGCTAAGGATCGTCGATGATCAGGAATGTGGGTGGTGCTTGGAGGACGAGGAATGTTCCACTCACGTCCTTACCGACTGTTCAGCGTTGGCTAGGATAAGAGAGATGCACTTCGGATGTATATCATTTTAAACGAGAACAAAGCCTATATGAATGAACTGATGAGTATCATTTTCATAAAATATACAAATTCATATCGAATAAATCTAAACATAGTGATTTTTAAATCTTTAAAAGCCATTATTCTGCTATGCCATAGTGGCAAATGTGATTTGAGTAAATATAAATGGTTTGGAAACTTATCTTTTTAAAGCATTTTAGGGCCAGGATGCTTTTTTTATAAGGAGAAGAAGTCGGTATATTTGGAAATATGCCTAATATCTAATTTTTTATTTATTCTTAGTGTTCTATTCATTATGAACAGATAATTGATTATCCTTTAGGTACGAATTGGCTATCGATAATTTACTAATTCTTATTGCTCGCAAAATTGTGTTTTAGTAAAAGAAAATATTACTTTTTATTGTTTCTAGCTCTATCCGAGAATCTTTTCTCATTTACGGGCTATTTTACTTCATTGTTATACTACCTTCTAACTAATATTTAAATTAAGTTCAAATTATCTTACATTTTTTGTAAGAGCTCCAACAATAACTCCTCCCAGTACACCAGTTAGCGAATTTAGTCCATTATTAATGGCAAATAGGATACCGCCGTAATTTTTAGACAGTTCGTTAATATTATTCGTCATTGTCATATAATATAGAGATTTAATGAACAGTGCCATAACAAAGAGAGTTACAACGACTTCACGGTTGCATCCTGAATATACTGCACCAACCGCTAACAATGATGAGCCCCACTGACCTAAAACAATTCATTAAGCGTTTAGGATGGTATCTCAATAATTGCCGATATGCACATACATATAATACGTAAATATAAATACGTGATACATTTTTTGAGATAAAGGGTGATGAAGTCGGTGGCAGCCTTTAATGTATTATTTGTTAAAACTAAACAAAAGGAGTTTTTCATGACACCACTATTTCTAATTTTGAAAGATTAATCTTTCTTAGGACTCATAATTTATATTATTGGTACTTTCTCGAATGAAACATTTTTGAATGAAACATTTAAAAGAAAACAGTTTAAATGTTTTGAAAATAGTGAATACCCATGTTAACAAATTTTGGGTATTATTTAGTATAGAAGAGGATGCTCATATCAATTTTCATACAAATTAGGCTAAGACTACGAGTTATCGAAAAGAAATTATGTGCCTCACCTTTATAAGCACAAAACTGAAGTGAAGCTTCTGAAAGAGATATTAGGAATGAGTTTTTATTTTTTTAAAGCTTTTTTCTCATCTTTTGTTCTCGGTTTCGACACTTTTTTTTCACTTTTTTTGCGACATCGCGTTTCTCTAACATTTTTTTCATTAATTTTTTTTCTTTATTTTGTTTTATAATACTTTTATAAACTTTCCGATCATCTTTTTTTTTTCTTATTTGGTTCTATAATACTTTTATTAACTTCCCGAACATTTTTTTACGTTTTTATTAATTTTTTCCCATTTTTTCAAATATTATTTTTTTTCATAAAGCATTTTTTTATTCCCGATTTTGCCATCCCCGACTTTTTAGCTGAACTCCCGCGCATTTTTTTCGCCGAAAACCGCGGTTCTCCAACTTTTCTTATTCTATTATGTTTTTTTTTCTTATTTCGTTTTATAATACTTTTATTAACTTTCCGAACAATTTTTTACGTTTTTTTGAATTTATTCCCTTTTTTTCGAAAATTGTTGGGTATTCGGGGAGGTGGGGGTGTTGGGGTATAATTCCCCCAACTGATGACCCCCGTGAGACCGGGTTCACGGGGTCATCGCTTGCAAGATTTTCGACCCGAGGCTCCGTTGCAGAGATACTGGCAAAAAACGGTTTTTCCCCAAAATCCCCTCTTAAATTAGAGCACCGGTCCCCCCATATTGTCAAAGGTAACCCCACATAAGGTGCACCTACCATAAAAATTTCGACCCCGTAGCTTTTCCCATTCTCCCGAAATTAATTATTTTAGTTTTTTCTTCGACGCTTCAATATTGTTACCATACCGTACCATCAAAAATTACCAGAATTCATTAGAAAAAACAAATTAGGTTTTATATGCCTTAATTTAATTCCTTTTTATGAAGCTGAGCAGAAAGTACCTAAAACTAAGAAAATTGCCCACGTAACAGATCCAAAGAAATTCCCAGAATTAAGCCCTAATAATGGTGTAGGTGTTAGTAATTCCATTTAATCGAATGCTACCAAGATTCACCGAATGAGACAGCTTTATAATAGCACTCAAATGCATTTATTTAGTAAAGTAGCCTCCAATAAACAGGAAAAGGTCAGAACACCATCTCCCAACCCGGTTACAGTAGAGAAGAGCAAGAAGCTTGTCTCTATCCCTCTTCTTTCAGAAATCAATCCACTCCAATTCTCACAAATGAACCAATTTCACCATTGTATATACCTGACACCCCCGCTGAACAGTTTATCAAAAAGGATAAGAACATAAAACATTTTTTGGCGTTTTTAGGAATTTGAGAACATGTTCTTCAACTGACTGATTCTCAAAAATCCCTGAGGGATATATTTAAGAGTTTGATTAAAAATATTGCTACACTTGGAAATTTCTCCCAAAGTAATAATGCAAGTTAGGAGTTTTATAATATTTAAATGAAATACCAATAATAGAACTAACTTAAAAATTTTGATCAAAGAACATTATCCGAAAGTGCTGGAATTAAGCGAGGTTGCTGAGACAATACTGCATTTACCATCTTGTCAACTGAATATCAACTTCACAGGGGAACACTTAGTGATAATTCTAATTTTTTTACCATTGTAGAATTAGAAAGTGCTCTAAATAATAGCAAAGTCTAGACCACTGGCTTAAACCAGATTTCATATTGCATGCCCAAACATTTACCTTTACGAGCCAAATTATCTCTTCTTCACATCTTTAATTAGTTTTTGAGTGGAGAACGTTTACCCGAGGAATGGAAATCTGCTTTCATTGAAACCAAATAAAGACAAATATAATCCAAATAGTTACAGATGAGGTCTGTAACTATTTGGATTATATTTGTCTTGCAAAAATTCTAGAAATTATAACAAAAAATCATTTAGACTGGGAAATTGAACAAAATGATTCTTCTTGATAGATTGGTTTAGGTTTGTAAATGGTGGTTTAAATTGTTTGTTATATTTAAAAATGAGACTACAGTGTGACTTCTCCAAGAACAAAAATTTAATACTCCGGCAATCTTTTTATATGTATCGTCAGCAGAGTGGTCATTCAATAGCTATATAGAAAGACGGTAGCATTGGGTGTTTCTTGAAATATGTTTAATCTTACCAATATATGCTTTACAAGCTCAAAAAACATCAAATGAAAATACAAATTTTGATATTCAAGGTGAAAAGTTACTTTTCATGGCTTGCTCTCTATTTCCAGCCTCACTCCGTTCGGCTGTTAAACACGAGCGCGCCATGAAAAGTATTACTTTTCCTCCATATAAAATAATATACTATTT
Organism: Pissodes strobi; assembly: GCA_016904865.1. Taxonomy (NCBI): domain Eukaryota; kingdom Metazoa; phylum Arthropoda; class Insecta; order Coleoptera; family Curculionidae; genus Pissodes; species Pissodes strobi. Next base: position 129,750 of record MU184670.1, on the reverse strand, counting down.
CGTCGCTGCTGTTACTTACCTAATTTGGGCCAGAAAATGAGCGAGAATTTGCTAATAATCAGTGACAACAATGAAAGTGGTCCATGTGCGAGTACAGAAGATAACATACCAATAGAAATCCAAAGAAACAAAGAGAGCAAAACTGGTAACGTTTGTAAAGACAGTAAACAGCAAAGAAACAGTGGACAGCCTTACAAAAAGAAAGAATCCTTCGTTCCAAGAAAGAAAAGTCCTCCTCAGGTTTTTCACTGCTCGTAGTTGTAACTTATTGTGTCTAATCTTTGATTAAATTATTATTAATTATAGATATCTTGTAAGTGTAACTTTGCCTGCAAGACGACTATTCTTGAGGCAAGGACGCAACTTTACCAAAAGTTTTGGAATCGTGCAAAATATGCGGAATAACAGAATTTTCTACTGCGACTAGTAGAATGTGATAATATAAATTGCGGAAGATATGACACTTATAATACGCCGAAAGCTAGCAGGAGGCAACGTACGTACAGACATTATTTACTACTGCCGGGAAACTCTAAAGTAGAAGTTTGTAAAAAAACATTTTGCGAGACTTTCGATAGGAGAAAAGCGTGTTAACCTCATCTGTCAGAAAATTGCTGTGTGCGGTGACATTATATTGCGAGAAAAACGAGGGGGAAAACGAAAGAGAAGAGATCCCTCCTGAAATCAAATATCATTTAATTTAAATCGTCAGTTCCATCAAGAGAAAATCACTAGGGGCGATGTAAAAGTTCCAGAAATTATTTGTTCGAAGATCTAAACATTCGGAAACTTCATTCAGATTTCATTACAAATTACACTACACACTACCCGATCTATGACGAGACAATGGTTTAATAGCATTTTTAAACATAACTTCAATATTTCCTTTGGCCCTCCATGAGTTGACACCTACAGCAAATGTGACTGATACAGAGTCGATCTAAAAAAGCTGCTAACCCCATTCAAAAGAAGGACGTGGAAATGGAGCGAAACTTGCATCATAGAAAAGAAGAGAGTGCTAAATGAATTGGTAGATTTTGCTTGTGTTATATCTTTCGAGTTACAAACGCCGGTTCTACATACCATTATTGACACATACTGAGATATATTATAGTCACCAGTTGGCTTGGGTAGTAAATGGTATGCACCTTGAAGATGAGGAAACTGGGTTTTTTACCTTTGGGACGAAACTACCGGAAAAGAGGTTCCTGTATTTTTGACTTTCTGAAAAATCAATAAAACACTCCCAAAAGTACTTTGGTTTGACACTGCAGGGGTCAAAATAAAAATCAAAGAACTTGATAGTCTATATCACTCTAGTTGCAAAAGAGTTTTTTAATGAATTTTCCACAGACAGGTCATTTCTGTCGTGTGATAGGGATTTCGGTTTAATCGAAAAAGTGAAGAAAAGAAATAAACCTGAAGTTCCACGTGATCTAATTAAAATAATTACAAGCGCCAGACAAAATAAGCCCTTTACAGTCCAACAGACTGGCAACTTCTTCGACTGGATGTCCATAGCAAAAGAGACTCTAAAAACTGATCATCTTGATATATCACAAATTGTGATGCTTAAAAAAGTTGTCAATCTGCTGCAAGAAGGAGTCGTTGAAGTAAAAAATAATTACTCTGATGTAGCTCCATACCGCAGAGTGAAGACTTTTAAAGAAAATACTACCATTGACTGCTTTCAAAACTTAGATGTAAAATTGTCTAAGGCAATTCCTAAAAAAACCATGGCCAGCTGCTAAAATCAAAAAGTCACAATCAAGTTTTCTATGACCAACTTATCCAGAAGATGAGAGTACACAAACTGATCGTGTTATTATTTTGCATATTTACTGTTTTGGAAAGTGTTTGTTAAGTTACTTTTAATTTGCAGTAATGTCGGCAATTGGGACGTTTTGAATTTAAGTTCCTTAAATATCAAACATTTGTAAATCTTGTAAGATTTTCTTCATTATACCTTGATACTCATGTATCCGTCCTATACATAATAAAAACTTTTTGTGCGAAACGATTTGTTTTCATTTATATTTTGTGCAAGAAGTTATTTGTTGCTAACTTAAAATTTTGTGATGTGGCACTTGTGACCTAAATACATTGAGATATTGGAAATTCATGCCTTGCTACCATGTTATAAGTTTGATTTTATAACACAGTTATCCACAGCTAGAATTATAAATGTTAACATGAAAAAATCTGACTCTTTTAGTAACAAAATTTTTTCTGGAAAAGGCCTATACCCTGGTTTCTGATCATATCTGGAAATTGTGATACGTCTACAATTGGATGAATCTTAAAAATAACTTTGGCTATTAAATTGGACAAATATGACCCGATATAAGTCATCAAAAAGAAATAAGCAATACATAAAGGTCTTCCTGGAAAAATCTACATAAAAGAAGGGAGATGATGTGACTCGCCTCTAGCGGACACGTTTATAAAACATAACGACAATTGGATAGGCGGGACTTAGAGGGTTTGTTTAAATGCGCACGCGCCAGTCGAAAAGGAATGTAATGTATTCACGATTCAGTGGAGTGCTTCTAACAGGTCTAGTGGTGCAGTGGTTAGATGTTGTGTGTGCCGTGTGACAAGACGCCCGGGTTCGATTCCCGTAGCAATACATGCTTTTTTCTATTTTTTTAAGATTGCGTTTGTTAGTAACTTACTACTTAGATTTCCCATAAGCATTACCTTAGTTATTATTATGATCTAATACATAATACGCTTTGAAATGTATTAACAATATTTATTAAGAGCCTTTCTTTGCTTCTTACCCATAGTTCCAAAGATGCGCCCGAAATTGTATCTTGTTATCAATCCCTTATTAATTACATAATTGGCGAGGGCTCCAATTCCCAAGGAACCCGACCAAAGGCCAACAAATGGCAAGGCACTAAGGAATCCGTTCGATTGGATGTCAAATCGTAGAATTTCTCTCATATATGTCGGCATGAACGTAACTAAAGAGTAAAAGATGTAGTTATGTCCAGAATGTCCTGCAACATTGGCCCAGTAAGGTACGTTTGTTAAAATTGCCTTCCATGGCGTCTTTTTTCTCTTCTTTACAACTACAAAGTGAAAATTGTTTCATAAATTAATGCCTGTAGAGCAATCGGTAAAAACAAATTTACAAAAATTGTTTAAAAGTTTAAATTATGAATAATTTGTGCAACCTTTCAAAATTTCATATAAAAAGAATAGTTGTTATGTATCTCCATTGCACGAGGTGTCCCAGCAAGAGAGTAGAGCAGGTTTTTGCTTAACACATACCATTTGTGTCCAAACCGTATCTGCTACAGAGTGGGGCAGCAAAACGCGCATATTTCAAAAATATTGGAAATTATACAGGATGCGTCACAATAGTTGGGCAGCGAAAAGTAAGTTTTTGAAAACATCGTTAGGCTCGTTCAGCACACTTTTTCATGTGCATTTAATGAAACTGGGCCGTCACGGCCGAATCTAAAACACTCATTCGGGTAAAGTCGGTTCGAGTCGGCCTCAGCCAAGAGAGAGAAAGAGAAGCACTCAGTAACGAGTAATATTGGCATTTAACTTTTTATTTAAAATGGCACACCTCGTATATTCCTATTTGTTTTATTCGAGATTAGAAAGCATCTCAGTTTTGTTAAATACGAGTATATCCTATACCCTATCTTTAATAGTTCTCGAGAAATGTCTATTTTTCAAATTGCTGCGTTGTATTCGGTACCACAACATTGCATAGATCGCGGTATCCATAAAAAACAATGGCTGAGGTAAAAAACATCTGTCAAAATGAATCTCGCCAATTAAAACTTTGCCTTGTTTTTCGGATTAATAATTTAAATGAATGATTAACATGATCTACGCATGTATATATGTTCTATATTGTTGAAGAGGATTCACGTTTATCTTACAAACTTTTTGCCTTCTTCATGTACGATTCTTTTGAAAATAGAGTCGCTTCGGCTATGGCTCCAGGGTCTAAGCAGCACAAGTGGTCGACGTTTCGAGGAAAAAATCTGCCCCCGTTGTCAAGAACGAACAAATCTAAAAATGAAGATGGTTAATAATTTTTTTATGGCAGTGGCACACACACACACACTAAAGGGAGATCATATGGCGCTCAACGGGCGGTGTGTGTGCGAAGATGTTGATTGACACGGTTCTTGAATAATTGTTAGTTGTAATTAGGGGGAAACAGATGTCCTGGGAGTGAGGTCCACAGTGATGCAATGCACCAGACAAAGGAGTTCCTGTAAAGCGATGTTCTAGGTGTTTCCAGTTGTACGGCGAACTGGTGCGATCTTGCCGTCTGTCGCGACTGTCTGACAGGCGTTGCCAGGGGCAAGGTGAGGCGGGCCAAATCCTGGGAACATCTGCCGTGAAAGTATCTGTAAAACAGGGAAATCTCGGCCACATGTCTGCGGTGTTCCACACTATCCAGATTCCGAGTCAATCCGAATCGCCGACGAGACGCACAGCTCTCTTCTGAATGGAATCCAGCAGGTTTAGGGTGTGCTTTGGTGCGGCAGCTCAGATGTGTGAGCAATATTCCAAGCACGGTCTTATTTGCGCTTTGTAGAGCAAGAGCAACTGCTGCGGTGTATAAAGTTTTTTGTTGCGAAATAGCGCACCAAGCCTCTGGGAGGCTGATTTTGCGGTGTTAGCTGGTCATGCCAGGACATATTGCTGTTGACCGAGACATCCAGTAGTCCGATTGATGAGGATGAAGGAATGGTCGATCCTGACATAACGATGTCAGGGCCCGCCGTATTGGTCCTCTTGGTAAACGTGGCTGCTTGGGTCTTTGCTGCATGAACAGGTCATTAATATAGATGAGGAACAGAGTTGATGAAAATATTGCGCTCTGAGGCACGCCCGCGTTAATGGTGAATGTGTCTGAGATGTGACCATCAACTGCAACGTGCAAAGATGGGTTCTTAAGGAAACTGGCAAGCCAGCTGCAGAGAGAGGCTGGAAGTCCGAAGGACGGCAGTTTGCTGAGCAATCCGTCATGCCAAACTCTGTCGAATTCCCTCGAAATATCCAACGCAATCGCTCGAGACTCGCCGTAATCCTTCCAAGAAGATGGGTATATATCCCTTTTTGATAATACAGAGAAATAGGTCTGGAAAAAAACAGGTGTTTTCGTTCCAATCGGACTCGATGTAATAGCCTAATTAATTGACGTGACGTCATCCTAATTAGAGATTAATATGGGTTCATAGTTTTTTAGTACTCTAGTTTATTATTTAATGATCATTAAATTAACCGTTTTCATTAATATCGGACTCGATTTAATTGGCTTCATTAATCGGTGCGACGTCAAAATGATTAAGAGATTAATTCAAGCTCGGACTTCAATATTTGAATGAAATAGTTGTTATGGTTATGGCCTTGCTACCAGCCTAATTAATGGTTTTTATTTTGTTTCCGATGAAGTGTAAGGTAGATTTTCGATAATTTAGCAGTTCGATTTATTTGTCCTTTCTGGAGCAATTTAGATACGAGTGTAGAATTTAACCATTGATTTCGATTTCGCTTTTTCAAGGGAAACTATTTTCTATAGCCATTAGTTGCGATTAATGATAAGACCGCTAATTTCATGGAATTTATTATATTACCGGAGTTAGAATCAATGCAATGGGGAACTATGGTTTTTATCTTTAAGTTTATTATTTATTCTTGCAATCAACTTCTAGAGATTCGTGTGGGTTGTTGATTTTAATTATTAATTAGACACTAAACCCCGCGCGGTAGACCAAACCCAAGTTTTCTTTTTACTACCCCCAATTTCTCGCTGGGTCTCTTAGGCGCTTAAGTGGTGCCTATTTCATTTTCATTTAACTTTAATATCCATAGAATTTTGGTCAACCACTAATAATTTTTTTATTCTTATAGCTAAGTTCATTATGATTAGATAGTTTAGTTTTTTTGGGGGTTCAAACCACCCACAATCATTGGTATCGTACCTGAAATTATTTATATTAAAATATTGGGCCTTCTCAATTTACTTTTGCACTTTTTGTATTTATCGCTATTTTTGGTTCATCTTGATCTTCTCAAATAAAGAGATAATATTTAATTTGCGGCGTTTTTATTTGGCTCCACAATTTGTCTTATCAAAATTTTTCAGCTCCTAGTTTGTTGGCGACGTATTTTTCTTTTGCGAATCTTACCGGCCAGGTTACCTTGAGGAGCGGAGGTCTTGCAGACTGCAGGTTCCGCGAATAACGCGGGGATCTCCAGTTTGGTCCGTAACGAACTCGGTGGCGCCCAATGAACCTCTCACCAGTTAATTGAGCAGCGGGCAGAATTACGCGCTCACTTTACAGCTTGTTACAAGGCCTTGCGTTCCAACCTGCCGGGTGTTTATTTTAACGAAGGAGATCTGGTCGAATTCGGTAAGTGTACTATAATACTAATCTAGGTGGAACTCGTCATACCTCCGGGAGCATTGAACATCTTTTAATTTTTCTTTTAAATATAAAAATAATAATAACATTTTTTTTATTACACAGAAAGCGCGTCGCATGTGTGGTCCATTTGCTTGTAGATGTTGGTGTACCGAATTTATGTTTGTATTTAGGCCTCTTATGTTGCAGAAATCTATTCTAAATCGGTTCGGTATCTTTGCTGTCTGTGAAATTCGGAATGAAGAGCTCCCAGGGCCACCCGGCGCCCGGAGGTCCGAATGGCCGGGGAGCTTGCCTCCGGAATATTTTGATCCTGGAAGCACCATCATGTTCATATATTCCTACTGTGAAACCCGGGACCACCAGCGCGGAAGTGGAACGTGATTCACTTAGCACTTCCCAGTTCTGGTGGAGTGGTCTTTCACCGGACGCGGGACGATGCGAGTATGCCTATGCATATACCACCTAAGTCCGCTTCCACTGGAAGCATCGGCCTCAGACTCATTTCTTTGGTGGCCTCTAGTCTGACAGGGGTAAGAATGGGGTTCGTTGGGTCACTCCCCAGTGATCAACTCCAGACTTTGTAATTCGATGTTCTCCAGCCCTGGAGGAGGACGATGGGATTTGATGGGCCACATATGGGTTATCAGCTCCAGACTTTGTACTTCGATGTTCTCCAGCCCTGGGAGAGGACGATGGGATTTGATGGCCCACATCCCATGGCAACTCGGAATGGCGGGGGCGTCTCTCCCCGCAATCAAACTGCTCTCACCAGTTTGACGTTCTTGCCTGCTAATACAATGCAGCCCCTCTTGTCACAAACTGTCATTGATCAGCTCAAGACTGTGAACTTTGGTGTTCTCCAACCTATGGGAGGACGATGGGATTTGATGAGCAGCATCCCGTGTCAACTCGGAATGGCGGGGGCGTCACTCTCCGTAATCAAACTGCTCTCACCAGTTTGACGTTCCTGCCAGCTAATACAATGCAGCCCCCCCCCCCCCTTGTCACAAACTGTCAATGATCAGCTCCAGATTTTGTACGTCGGTATTCTCCAGCCTGGGGGAGGACGAGGGGATTTGATGGGCCCCATCCTGTGGCAACTCGGAATGGCGGGGAGTAGGAAACTTAAAACATACCGATAAAATAAAAGAACAAATAATATAAAATAAAAAATTGTTTAATGCAGCGTTTCTCCAACTGTGCTTTCATATACTTAGTACGCTAGATACGCAAGAAGTAATTTATGATTATTTTAAAAATAAAAAAAAAAGGAAATAGGTATCCGAAGAGAATGATTCTATATTTTATAAAATAATTTAATAGTTTAATAGCTACCATCTATATCTCTATTCCTAAGCGTAAGATCAATCATAGGATCGTTCATTATTCTAATCTAAATAAATATCTCTCTGCTTGAGTGTCCCCAGAGTTAGTCATGAAAATTATTTTTTATACATAATGTAGATATAGACTATCCCAATTTCAATAGTTATGGTATTGAACAAGTAATATAGGAGTCATGTGCTCTTGTGTATGGTTGCTATCCGACATGGAATTTAACAATAATAATTTCACATCTATAGGTCGAGTTTTGTCAGATTTGAGCACATAAGAAAATAATATATGGCCTTTTTGCTTACTGAAACAGAAAGAATTAACACTTTAGTTTTAAGAGGATATGGTTAAGCAACGATCATTTCAAGAGATATGTAATAATTTTAACAACTTACACCCAGACCGTCAAATAAACACAGTGCAGTTTTTTGAACTTTCAAACAGAACAACCGACCGCATTTTAAGATCCTTTACCGCCGCTTCTGATTGGTGGATTAACGTCACTACTTACACTTTATCTACGACCCAGTGAATTTATTCCAGCAGGGCGTGCAGTGGTCAGATTCTGTGGTTGCGATACGGACGGCCCGTGTTCAAAGAGCGTGCGTCGGTGGCAAGACATGTTTTCTTTATTTTTTTAATGTTATGATGTTTTCTTTTTGTAAATTTCATCAGTTTGGTTTGCTTGCGCCCAGGAGCGAGCGAAGCGAGTGAAGGGCCATGCGTTAGGCGGCGGTTACATTGGATAAGAATTCGTACGAAAATTTGTTCGTAAGAATTCGTACGAATTAATTATGACGAGTTCTTACGACTTGGGTGGTTACACTGCTCGGTTTTATTTATACGAATACAATAAGAATATTAGCTTATTACAAAGTGACAATGGATTCTATCTAACGATTTTATTTTTTAAAAACATCACCATTACGGAGATATCTTTCACTGACAAAAAATAGAAGCAAATGGGTTGATTTATGCAGTATTTCACTTAAATTCAAACATGAAAACAATTTGTAAAATGTACCTAAGTAATAGTTATTTTTTTGTTAAACGTAAAATTTGTTGTTAAATGATTATATTTTGTACTTATTTTTCGCTGAACATAAAACTTGTTATTGAATAAATATATGCACCTTAATGGAAATACCTGTCTCCTAGTCTTATCCTCGCCGCTACTTCTTTCCATAATTTTTTGTTTATCTTTCTATTATGGTATTCTGTGCTTTTCTGATCCCATAGGGATCTTCATTCGTGAACCAAAGTAATCAGTACTTCGTAATCCATCTCACTCAAAATCCAACAAATTCAGTTAGCCGTACGAACAACTACCCAAATAACAAAATATTTTGGTCGTATTGAAAACACGTACGAACTCGCAGGAATTCGCAAGAAATAATCGTAAGCAATATAACCACGAATATGCCAATATAAGCATTTATTTCCTTCAGACGACTTCTTACGAATTCGCATGAGTCCGTAAGAACAAATTTTGGTACGAATTCTTATCCAATGTAACCGCCGCCTTAAGGTTTAACAGTAGGTACTCTAAAGTGATGTTAACGCTAATATTGCATAGTGCCGTAGGACAGTAAAGGATCTTATATTGCCAACCAACCAATATCTGGAAGACCTAAGACTACCACTATCGATGTTAAGATGCTCTGTTTTCAATATTAAAAATTTTCAGGCAATACGCTAATCAACTAGATTTAGATCATGAAATTGATCAAAAATTCGTAAGAGCTATTTTGGAAAGTGAGAAGATCATGCATGCAAGTCCATATTATGCAATAATTTTTAAACGGTGACTACGATCGGAGACTGCAATAATATTTTTATCAAATATTGCAAATGACGCAAACAATATGGAAGAGTTATCTAAACCATATTCTAAACTATACCTATATTCAAGATGTACTAAAGTGTCGGCGCAAATGAGCATACGTATTTTGCAACCGAATAGTGCTTGACACAAGCTTTTTTTGATAATAATAAAACAATTCGTCGATTTCTTCAAGGGGTATTGAACACAATATCAAAAAGCTTCAAGGATTTTAAAAACAAATGGATATAAATTATTATTAAATAAAATATTTCGTAAAAACTGCTTCCCGGAGACCCAGATCCATAAGTTTTTGCAAAAGCAAACAATTAATAATATGATTTTTTTAAATCAAAAATTTGGACATATAAATGTAAGTTTATTAATGGTAAAACTTTTAACATTTTCACCATATGCAAAAAATTCAGGAATAGGTAAAAAGAGAAGTAGATAGGTCTAAATAGCTGGCAAAAAGGGTGTATTAATGGCCTGTAAATCTCACACATAGGCCTGAGTACTGTAATATTAAAAAATATATGCGAATTTTATTTATCAGTACCAAACTAAAAATTATGATTCATACAGTTTGAATACAATGTTTATCGAAATAATAAATAATGAAACTTTTGATATTTTAATGTATAATTTGAAAAACCAATTACGTATTGAGGCTTTTAGGAAAAAAATATAAAAAATAAAGGTACGTATTTAAAAAAATTACCTGATGATCATTCAGAAGAAAAGAATCTTCGAATTTGAAAATCACAGCACGTGATATAGAATTAAAAAGTTTCTGTAGAAAGGTTTCTTAGCTTTCTTATCTTATAAAAAATAAAACCACAATTCACTAAAATCTAAAATGCGAAATTTCAGTTTTTGTACGAATATCTTCAGAAGTATTCTGAATTCTGAACATTTTTAAACATCAAGTACTTAACTTTGCTCATTACCCTTTACAAGATCCCAATGGTGAGCATCGGAAATATTCCACCATGTATGTCCTAAGCCGACGCACCACCCTATAGAATAGGTGGTGCATAGCTTCCGCGGTGCAGTAACACTGTGGCAGTTCGCAATATTGAACTTTGAAAGTGTTTTGCTGAAGGATAACCAAAGGGAATGTAAATAAAATAATATGTCTTAATATTGTAAAGTAATAAATATTTACCAACAGTTTCGTTAAGATAATCCAATTCTTCCTGCGCTATAAATGGGTGGGTATGGGGGAATGAATACAAATACAAATAGTGAAATATTATGTACAAAACTGTGGCGAGAGACCAAACATAAAAAGCCATGGGCCAGCTGTTGGTTTGATTAATTATCAGTCCCGTAAAAGCATATCCTAAAATCGGTCCGAGATTACTTCCTGAGTATGCTAGAGCACCGAGAAAAGGTCTTTCACTTTCTGGTATCCAGTGGCTTACCATTGAAGAGATACATGGTAAAATTGATCCCTAAAAAGAAAAAAAAGTTAGTATCTGTACGTTATTAAAGAACTCACGTCATTTGCTAAAAATTGCAATCGTTAAAATATATCGGTAAATGTTTAACCGGATTTAAGGAAATGTGAGAAAAATAAATTTGAAAAACTGGACACTTTTGTAGTTTGAGTTAGTTGAAATTAGTACAAGTACATCGTCAAGACTTTTCAGTAATGATCCGAAATGATTCGAGATTGCACCCTAAGTACTGGAGAGCACCAGTGGCGGACAGAATCGAGACACCAATACAAAAATGATGAAATGTGTATCATGCTTGACAAATTATTATCATTGATGACATACATAATTCTGCTAAGGTATTATACTCAAATGGTATTACTGGCCAGTAACTAATAAAAACTATTTAATATCGGTACAACAAATAACAACAATCATTAACTAACAATAATATCATTAAAGGAAAGAACTCATTAGGCGATCGCGGTCTCGTCGCATCTCGCTCCGATCTGCGCTGATCGCGGTCTTTACAAAATCGTCCGCAATCGCAACGCTATCGCGCTCCCGTCTCATCGCGGTCCGTTCGAGGATGAGGTCATCGAAAATTAGTCGCAGTTGGTACGCAAGTCTGCACAGACTCTAAAGGTGCTGAAGCCAAGAAAATGAGTTCCATAGAAGACATCTTTTTGTTAGCTTTACTATTTGAAGATGAAGATAAGAGCCATTTGATTGCTTATTTCCAACCAGCAATTACCCTTTCTTTGCTGGTTGGCATAGTTTTCATTAACAGGATCATATAACTCGGCTTATTTTTCTACTAATACAATTAGCTTTTAATGCTCCATATTCATAGTCCAGTAGGGCTGAAACAAACACACTACCAACCACACACTGCCACACAGCAATCACAAATACACGATTTAGGAAAAATCACAGGCAGGGGTTTCAGTCTAGTCACGAATGTTGCCGATTTGATTCGATTTTAAACGATTTATGGAAATACAATGGAACGCAATCATCAAAAACATTCGCACTAGGCGGTCTCGAGTTGTTCCAGTTCTCATCGCAATCTCTCGAGATTCTTTGATAGAGATGATTGGAGAACGCGCTGCGAACGAGCACAGCCCGCGAACACCATGTGCGAATGAAAGTATTCATAAAACATGGGAAATAACTTCACTTAGCGCGATCGAGACTAGCACGGCCCGCGGTGCGATGGGACCGTGACCGCCTAATGCATTCTCTCCTTAACTATACGGAATAAATACCAAACATACTAGAACACTACTTGGTCGGTAGTCGATACCCAACTACCGGATCACCGGCTGTGCGGAAACATCGCTTTCTCCTGACTCATTGCCGATACACCAGGGGCCACATTCCGTCCTTCCTTTTCAGCTTAGGAGGTTTGAGCTGACTTTGAGACAGAGTCGCTGTAGGGTTGTTTTCTCTGGAAGAAGCCTCAGCCATCGACAGTTTGGTTGAAATCCCTAATGGCTGATACCCCGGTAGTACTCCTGATCCTTTCTTTTCCTCTGGCTGGCCAGGCTCTTCCACGTGCACCGCTGATGGATGAACAGATAAGTCATTCTGAGGTAATGGGAGAGTATTAGAACCGTTTTGTAAATAATCCGGAGTCTTTTTTAAGTGGATCACATCTCGTTTTAATATCCTGCCGTCCTATCAATAATTCACCATATTTTCTATAAAAACTTTGCCTTCTGACATAATATTAGATTATTTAGCTATTATGGCACTATCTTCTTTTTCTTTGTTCAGTGTATCATTGTCCATTGCTTCATTGTCGGTCGTCTCTGTCACTAAGTCGGATATTGATAGAATCTTGTCCCAAATGCTTCTGTTAGATAGCAGTGTCGACGGACATTTTCCCGTGGTCCCTTGCGTAACTTTTAAGTCAACTGTCGTCAAATTGGCAGATTTGGGTGCCGGCTGGAAATACTTTGGATTTTACCTTTTGAGGGATTCTCCAGTCGGGCCTTTGTTTCAAGTTTCAGACCATATCTGTGCCTTACCTTTTTGCTTAGTGTTTGGTGTCTGAAACTGCCCTTTGGGGGATTTAAATGCTAATTTGGACAGGTGAGTGTTTCTAAGTTTTTTGCATCTTATTTTCTGTGAATGCCACCATTTTGTGAAGCCATGTGAATGAATTTTAATTCCACTTTAATCTCTCTTACAGAGGACTGCTTGTCCATCGTTGCAGCCTGGTGAGTCCGGCTTGTGCTACCAAGACCCTTACAGGTAATTTACCCTTGATTTTTTTCTCTTCTCTTGATATTTGTTTTTATTGTCGCTCTGAGTTTCAGTGTTTTTTCATGATTATGAGTCATATGCGGAACCTTGAATATATTCAGGTTTCACAGGGTTCTACCGACGGATTTTTTTCCTCGTGGCTACGCCTAGCTTAGAGTCAAGTTTCATGTTGGTTTTTTCTTAACTGGGCTATCTTCAACTACTAGAGTCCTTCCTTCCTTCCTTCCTACTTTCTTCAGTTGAGGAAGTAGCTGATTTCTACATGCAGTTCTTCGTGTTCCGTGAGTGACCATTTTCTTTTGGAGGAGCTGCCTTCGGACTGTGAGAAATCTATTTTTTAAAGGCTGGTTAATGTATACCGGGTTAGTTAGCTTTCGAGCCATTAATTTTTTGCTCTACCTATCAAACACAATTTTAATTTTTTTATTAAGTAAAGTATATCTCTCCGAGGAGGTCAAACCTTTTGGTCCTTTTGCTTGCCTCATGGTTTTTTTAAACTTAAAATTTGCTTAATTGCGTTTAGCTTAAAACAAGTTTGATTTTGGACTGATCCTAATATATCTGGTCAATTTCGTTTAAGCTATAACAAGTCAGTTTCCTTTTATTGAAGTTTCAATTAACTAAATTTAATAACGTTATAGGTTGTTTTTTTTTTTCACGGTCATTAATTTTTGATATCTATATTTAGAGTGCTGCTACGGCCTAGTGGACTTTGCGTTATTCGTTAAATTGTTCTATTTCTTGCACTAACTTTTGGAGAAGCTACCCTAAACTTAAAGTATTTGCTCTTAATTTAAAATATTCTGTTCTTTAAAGATTATCGATTGATTGTTTCATGTAATCTGTGCCTAAGAATGATATTCTTCTTCTCAAAGTGCCTGTCCGTTTCGGATGTTGGCTACTAGCATGGCTATTCTGATCTTATTGGCTGCTGCTCGAAAAACCATGTTCTTAAGTTATGGAACCAAGAGATTCTCCTTTTTCCCGGACCTCTTCTTCCGTGTATCTTTCCTTGCAGAATGAGCTGTAACAGGCTGTATCGTTATTCGTTACTCATAATGTGGCCTAAGTATTCGAGTTTACGCCTTTTTACCTCGTTCAGAATTTCACATGTTTTATTCATTCTACGTAAAACCTCATTGTTGGTGATTCGGTCCACCCAGGAGACCTTCAGTATACGCCTGTAACACCACATCTCAAATGCCTCTATTTTTTTCATGGATGCTTTTGTCAACGTCCATGATTCCACTCTGCAGAGAAGAACCGTGAATACATAGCATCGTAATAAGCGTATTTTGGTCTTAAGGGGCAGGTTGTGGCTTCTAAAAACGTTGTTCATTTTGATGAATGCTGTTCTAGCTTTCTCAATTATTTGCTTAATCTCGACTGAGTGGTCCCATTTGTCATTGATATTTGTACCAAGATAGACCTAGCTAGAGACATATGTTATTGGTGTTTGATTGCCTAGCAACTGTCCTACTGGTATTTGATTTTTACTGATCGTCATATATTTTCTTTTTTTGATGTTGAAATCGAGTCCATATCTTTGACTAGTCTCTGCGACGTTTGAAATTAATGCCTGCAGACCCTCCAGAGTATCCGCAAAGATGATTGTATCGTCTGCATACCTAATATTGTTTAGACGCTCTCTACCAATAAATATTCCTTCATCCATCCCATCCAAAGCCAGCTTCATAATTTGTTCAGAGTAAACGTTAAAAAGCACCGGGGACAGTATACATCCTTGCCGCACGCCTCTCCTTATTTGTATTTCCTCTGTTAATTGATTCTCAGTGATATTCCATGCCTTTAATCTCGCTTTAGCCAATAACTCATAATTAGAATTATCATTTGTGAAAAAAAAGGAAATGTGTGAAACCAAACCTATAAAAGATAACCGATTTGATGGAGTTGGACTCATGTCTCTATACGACGAAAATTCAAACAATTCTATATGTAAAATAAAAGGTTGTACTTAGAAGACTCATGTAATTTGGGTTAATATCTGAGATACATTTATTACGTGTTAAAGATAATAGTATATTATATACCTAGGTTGACAAGTAAGCCATTATTTACCGAGCACTTTTATATCCCGAGGCGCGTAGCGCCGAAGGATATAATGTGCGAGGTTAATAATGGCCTTCTCAACCGAGGTATATATAGAATTTTTTTTACTACTTACACTGATATATTACTTTATTTGCTTCGATTTGATTTTTATATTAGTAATTTTCTACTTATTTTTCAAATAGTTCGAAATATCAGGTAGCCTGGA
>MU184670.1:63507-95008 GCA_016904865.1 Pissodes strobi | reverse complement strand
TCTTAATCATCTCCTGATGATGCTAACATGGTTAGCGAAACGCGCGTCGAGTGCAAATATTCTGTTTCGGTATTGTGGATAAAACTCTGTTTTAGTGCATGTTGCCGAAGGTTCCAAACCCCAAACGTTGCCATAGAAAAGGTAAATCATTTTACAAACAATCCAGAAGTGGCAATTTAAAATCAATTTTTAATTTTTTTCAGATCATTTATATAAATGTAACATTGCATCAATTTATCACATTATCTAAAAATATGTTAACGCATTTAGGCAAATAATTGGGATGCAAGATGCCAATGATGAGTTGGCTGAAAGAATGTTAGAAATTGTAGAAAATGCCTACAATCCACTTCAAGTGAGAATTCAAATAGATAACCTGCAATTAAGACGTAGTGGTGGCCGATAGATGGATTTAGAAAATAATCATATTGTCACGGCTAGCAACCATCCGAGTGTTTAGTGCTACCCTATAAAGCTAACCTTGTCGCGTCTACGTATGAGTCATCGCCGCCGGCCGCGAAGATTAAGAAACTGTGGAATTCTCCTGATGCGTGCAAACCCGGTCGAGACTAATATAGCGAGGCGTCGCGTCGTCGCTTCTCCGGGAGTATTCGCAGTAGATTTTAGATTGTATATAAATAGCGGATAGAGGCGAGTTGAATTAAGTGTTGAATTGTAAAGAGCTATATAAGAGTAGTTTAATGTGTTTAATTGTATACAGTGATAAAGAATATATAGAGTATTAGTTTAAAATAAAAAAAGTTGTAATTTCGACGGAAGACGGAACCCACGGAATTATGACATGCTGCGAGAATTATGAAGAAACGGGACTTGTGAAGTGTTCTTCGAGGAGAGAAGAGGGTACAAGTACGTCAACAAGGCCGTTTTGATTGGTGGATTCTGTGACCATTTTATAACATTCTATGGTAAATACAAGGCAACAAACTGCAGAAATGGAGCAAATAAATAAAATGTTTGCCGATTTTTTGCAAAATCTAAATTTTGAGAGGCAAACAGAACAGGACCGGCTGCAGAAAATTCTGCAAAACCAAGAAGAAAAGACAATCAGAATAGGACAGTTTTTTGAAGTTTTTACAAGACCAAGAAGATACAAGCCAAACAGAACAAGACCGGCTACAGAAATTTTTTCAAGATAAAGAAAATAAAAGTAGAATAAAACACAAAAACAAATCTCCAAATCTACAGTATCTTTATGTCAAAAAATTGTTGATTTAGGTTACATGTTTCGCTTTAAGAGCATCATCAGACCTATAATTAAAAATAAACCTCAATATCTAAAATTAAACAGAACACTGGAAAAACTTACCAGGTCACAACCAACACAAACACTTAATGACTATACATATTTAGATGGTTTAAAAACTAAAAAATATATACTTAACAACAATACCGCCAAAGACATCTATCAATAAACGAGCTAATCAGACAAATACACTATAAAATGAACGGCAAAAGGTAATAGTATATTATGATATAACTGTATAAGAGGGCTTTAAAGCACGCGCGACATATTTCAAAACACGACGCGCAGCGGAGTGTTTTGTAAGTCGCAAGGGCTTTAAAGGCCTCTTATACACGTATATCATACGCTATTTTTTATTACGAATACATCATAAACTCAAAAATGTTTTAAATATTAAACTTAGGGATACATTGACGAATATATTAATCTGTCACATTTGACATGATCAAATTTTTCTATAGCAACCTTTAAAAAAGTAGGCGCATCATAAACACCATTTTAAGCACGCTGCAGCGTGCGATAATCGTTGATTATGATGCATGCGTAATAAAAAATAAATATACAGACACCTACGATACGTTAAAATATTAGTTACCATGGACAAATAAAAAGTACCCAAAATTATGGAACATGTATTAGTCTTTTAGATTATTGAATATAAAATAATTACCAAATGGTTGTTGTTCGTTAACACATAAAACGTCTGGACTTTTTAAGGCTCTACTTATTTCTAGAGTTTCCAACAAATCTAACTTTTTCCCCTTCTCGCAATTATGTAAAAGTCTGATGCTGTTATCTGGCGGGAAAGAATGTTTTTCTGATAGCAAATGGTTAGCAAAAGCAGACTTTCTGTTTGTGATGTCAGTATCGCAACCGATATTTGTGTTCTTTTATTCTCTGGCTAACCTTGCGACCAGATTGATCTACATATACTGCTGGACAATCTGGGCATTTAATTTCATAAACTCCAGAAAAGAGCAACGGACTTAATTTATCTTTAATTCTCAACAGAGATGTTACGTCTAGCTAAATTTGATAACAGCCGTGAAGTTTTGGATAGAGAAATAGAGGCCTGTAACATCTCTAAGCCAACAATCAGGGACGTATCCATCCAGGAAGAAAAGCTGGCGAACAGTGTTGTGAACTAACTATTTTGAAGAAATTAACCGAAGTTCTTCAGGCCACTGGGAGATTCCGGGAGCCACTATAAGTTAGGCCATGTAACCGAAATGCTATAAATCAGTGCTATAGAAGTGGCAGGACTGAACATTTTAAAAGGGACTATCGACTACAAATATTCCGGGAGCCACAAGAAGATAGGCCACGTAACCGAAATGTTTCAAATCAGTGCTATATATGTGGCCGGGCTGGGCATTTCAAGAGACTGTCGAGTACAACTACGGTCTACATCTCCATCCAGAGACGCTAACAGTTAAAACTCAAGTCAGGAAGAGTTAAAACAATATAACTTTAAGGCTAAGTACAGGGAAGGAAGATGGCATAATAATACAGATGCTTTATCTAGAAGGTCATGCGAGGATAATTATAAACATTGCCAAAGAATAGACCAACGAGAAGAAATCACTCCCATAAGGTAAATCAGGTTTAAAGTTGATCAGCAGTGGACCACAGAGCAACTAAAGAAAGATCAGCTTGAGGATAGTGAAATAGCACTACTGCTAAAAGCTAAATAATAACGTCAAACAAGACCAAGCTGGAGATATATTTCAACTAAGAGATTTACTTTTATATATCTGTGGGCTCAGTGAGACTCCCTGGTAGTTGAAAATGGATTTCTTAAACGAGCCTGGGAAAGCGCCGATGGAAAAGTAATGAAGACGCAGTTAGTGGTACCAAGGGGGTATCGGCAGTCCTGGAAGAAGTACATAATGAAAAGTTTGGTGCTCATCTCGGAGTTAACAGAATAATTGACAAGATTCGCGACAGATTTCACTGGGTCTACTACTGCCAGGATGTGAAATCATAGGGTGCCGGCAGTATTCAACCTGTCCCTCAAGTCAAGGACCCCCAGCAAGATCTAGTGGGAAGATGAAACAGACTGATGGGGAACTACCGTTTGAACGTCTCGCCAGTGACCGAATGTGTGTGGGATTTCAGATGAACGATAAAGTCTGGTTATATACTCCGCAAAGGAAGATCTCCAAGCTAACGCCAGTATGGGAAGGCCCCTATACAGTCATCAAAAGAATTAATGACGTAATGTATAGAATAACCCAAACTGACAGTTGTCCATCTCGACAGGCTCAAAGCATATCACGGACATGAAGTAGCTGATCGAGACGATCAGGTTTAAGAGGGATGCAATGTCACGGCTAGCAACTATCCGAAGATTTACCCTATAGAACTAGCCTTGTCGCGTCTACGTATGAGTCATCGCCAGCCGCAAAGATTCAGGAATTGTGGAATTCTCCCGATGCGTGCAGCCCCGGTCGAGAATAATGTAGAGAGGCCTCGCTTCTCCCGCAGTATTCGCGATAGATTTTAGATTGTATATAAATAGCGGATAGAGGCGAGTTGAATTAGTTTATGATTGAGTTTTAATTTGTAAAGATCTATTAGTTATAATAGTAGTTTAGTGTGTTTAATTGTATACTTACAGTGATAAAGAATAAAGTGGGTATTAGTTTAAAATAGTCAAAGTTCTAATTTTGACGGAACTCACGGAAAAACGTAACAATATTCAGTTTCCTATTTTACCGTTAGAATATCTCCAGACAAAATCATTAGGTACTTACCAAATTTAATTACCCTACCAATATAGAGCGACAAAATGATAAGGGATATCATTTTCAAGTTCAAGAATTTGACCCAGGATTAATCAGGGCAAATTTACAAAAATTATTAAAAGTTCGTTCAATTTTTACTACCTCGATAAAGGAGATATGTTTGTAGTAGATAGAAGTTATTGAGATTGAGAGAAAAGGCAAATCATCCTAGAAAGAATCCAGAAGCGGCAATTTAAAATCTTTTTTTTTTCATATCATTTATAACACCAATGCATCCATTTATCGGATTATCTAAAAAATTTTTAGATAAAATATGTTTACGCATTTAGGCAAGACTGAAGATATATTATAAGATGCCAATGATGAGTTGGCTGAAAGAATAGTTAGAAACTGAAGAAAATGCCGACGGTCCCTTAAAGCAATGAAAATTCTGTAGTAGAATTTGCTTTGCTCCAAGTGAGAATTCAAATAGATAACTTATAATTGAATTCCGCTTCGTGTTCGGTCGAATCAACGCGCCTTTTGTAGCGACTCCTTTGTCGCCATTTTGGGCTATCGTTCAGTGACCGTTGGTTCTTTCCGAGGAAGTATCGATTGTCCTAGCCAGAAGAAATCCCCATTCACGCCGATATCCAGGCCGAGGTGAACCGGATATTCCCATGGGACCATTTCGGTCTGTGCCTGCAAAGCTACCACTGTGAGCTGAATTTGGATTTGTTTACGATAGTCGAAGCCTTCAAGAGAGCGCGTGCTCGTCACCTTGAAGGGTTCAAAAATATAGTGCCACCGATCCAACATGGGTGTAACCTATCTGGGAGGGTTGTCCCAGCTCTAGCTAAACATGGACGGGGGCCTTACAGGGCGAATGCCCTAAGCGCGAAACACACTACTAACTAGTAACACCACACACGATAACCTATATTTAAAACGTGGTAGTGGCCCATGGATGAATTTAGAAAATAATGATATCCAGTTTGCTATTTTAACGTTAGGGTATCTCCAGGCAAAAACATCTGGAACTTACCAAGTTAAATTAGCCTAGAACTACAGAGTGACAAAATAATAATGAATATCTTTTTCAAGTTCAAGCATCCGACCCAGGATTAATAAAGGTAAATTTACGAAAATTATTAAACGTTTTTTATTTATTGAATTTTAGCTACATCCTTAAATAAACCATGATGAAAATTCAATTCAGAGTACTTACTATACCTATAAAGTAGGTGCCAGTCCTTCGAACGTTGTATATGGTACCTAGGTCATGTAAATAATATTAAGTAGGTATTTTCAAATACATTATTAAGGTATATTATTGACGCAGCCAATCACATTAACTAATTTTGGGATGTTCTGCTTATTTTTTAGTTTAATTTTAATACTCATTTTGTTTGTTCCATGCTTTAAGTAATTTTTATTTGTTCATGTTTATATTATTGTATACATCCATGTATATTATATGCATTATTTTGTTTTAGGATACGTTAAGCTCTCAGTTATTATTTTCTAGCTCTAGACTGGACTGCCTTTTAAATAAAAAAGTTGCAATTCTTACTTAAACATTCTAATTATATAATAAATATATGCCATTTAAATAATTGCAATTGCTGCTGTATTTTGTAAAATTAGTATTAAAACGATGGAATCTATTTGTTTTCGTTTAACTTTTAAGCCATTTTTCTGGCCACTCTATATACTTGGAGATTTATTATTTATTTGATTTATTTTGATAAGCTTTATAACATACTAAAATTTGAAATACCACTGGTTGCCGAAATTCCCTATAAAGTGTCAGATGTCTTTTCTTTTTCAATGATGGGTCACAAGTCGACATTTGCTTTAAATATTTTTTTTACTACTAACATGATAAATCACCATTATTTACTCCATTCCTCAAATGAGAAGTAACATTTCTCACCCTAGGTAAATAATAATATTAAAAAAAACCTAGGTCAATAATGAAACGGAAACGGAAAATGTTAAAATGTCAAACTTGTTAGTTTGACCAGAGTACAAATAATACCGAGTAGATTCACTCAGCAAAAATCGTTTCATGTTTTTGGATCAAAGGCAAAAGCCGCAGCACGGTAAAAAAATTAGTTTTTGCTCTACCTGCGGCATCGAGCAGTCTGTGAGGGGAGATTCAAAAAGTATTAGCTGATGCAAAATTATTTCCTCGGTTATTATTTGATACACGATATTTCAAAGGGCGATTAAGGTAATTTTTAATACGTGATTCAAATGAATAAAACTATACAAAATAGTAACGTATACTAAATTCAAAAACATTATAATAATAAAGGTAATACCTATTAAAATAATTTATTTGACAGTTTGTAACTTGATTTGTCTATTAAAACATGTATAAAGCAGAAGGTTCAAAGTACCTGACAAATATTGTGGGAATTTAAATATAAAAAGGACATATTAAGCTAGTAAAGTAAATTTATAGCTTCTTAAAGGTCTTAACACTTTATTACTCGCGCTACGAGTATTTTTCTCACATTTACTGCGAAATCGTCAGTTCACTACTCTAGCTGACTTATTTGGCGTCCGCTTTAACATGGCCAATTAACCGGGCGCATTTCTCAAGTGATTCGCTGCATTTGTGAGAATTTCTCTCATCGCGCTACGTTTGCCGTAGTACTTCTAACATTGAAAATGTTTCTGTTTTGCTGTTATGGGGCATTAAATTGCGAAAAAGTGCATGCTACATTTGGCACACATGAATATGCGTGATGTACTACTAACCCAAACCAACCAAAAGTAATCAAAAGCACCAAAAAGAACTAAATGTATCGGAACAGATTAAAAAAATTAAAGTAAGGCTAACTCAAATTATTCGAACTTTTGCAGCTAATCAAAACTAACCAAATACATTAAAATTGGTTATAACGTATCGGATCCGGTTCAAATTACTAAAATAAATTGCAACTAACTGAAACTAACCGAAAGTTGATTGAACAACTAACCAAAAGCACCAAAAAGGGCTAAACCGTATCGCGCAAATTAAAATTATTAAAGTAAGTTAAAATTAACTTAAATTAACCGAATTTTGGCGACTAACCAAAACTAACCGAAAACATTAAATTTGATTGTAACGTATCGGAGTCGGTTCAGTGACCAAAATGAATTAAAACTAACTAATTAAAGAAATGCCTTTTTAACATTATAATATTTTTTAACATAATTATAATAGTTATTTATGCAACAAGTGTGTAAAGTGACTCTTTTTTTATGAATGGGAATATTGTCGCATGAGCCGTAGGCGAATGCGCCAATCCCATGAATAAAAAAAGTGTACTTTACACATGAGTAGCATACAAAATTTTTTCTACTATCGAAAAATATATGAAAAAACAAAAATAATATTAAATTACTTTAGGCACTAGTGCGTCAAATTAATTATTTTACGCACTAGTGCGTAAAAACTTAAACGTCAAAAAATATGTCAGATTTACTTTACGCACTAGTGCGTAAAATAACTTACTTTACGCACTGCACATTAAAAAGGCCTATTCTACGAATCTTAGAGAGTGCGTAAAGTGAGTACTTTCCGCACGGTAGTAGAAATTTTTTTTTAAAAGGTGCGGATATGAAGGCCTAAAAAATTACCCTCCACTTGTAGATAGGAAAGTCTATTAATATATAACTAGCCATGACGTCGCGGTAAATAATAATTCTAACCTGTTCCGAATTGTTGTGCCCGTACTTTCGCTTTTGGTTACTTTTAGTAGTTTTAGCCGTTTAATTAACTTTCGGTTAATTTCAGTTAGTTTCAGTTTATTATAGTCATTTGAACCGGTTCCAATACGTTATTATCAATTTTACTGTTTTTGGTTAGTTAAGGTTAGTCGCCAAAATTCGGTTAATTTGGGTTAATTTTATCTTACCCCAATATTTTTAATCTATTACGATACGTTTTAGCCGATTTCGGTGCTTTTAGTTTCTTTTGGCTAGTCATTCAATCAACTTTCGGTTACTTTCAGTTAGCTCCAATTTATTTTACTCATTTGAAGCGGTTCCGATACATTATAACCAATTTAAATGTTTTTGGTAAAATTATGTCAGTCGCCAAAATTAGGTTAATTTGGGTTAGCTTCAACTAACTTTAATATTTCTAATCTGTTCCGATAGGTTTAATCGCTTAGTGCTTTTGGTTACTTTGGCTAGTTTTGATAAGTCGTGCAATCTACTTTTTGTTAATTACAGATAGTTTCAATTTATATTAGTCATTTGAACCGATTCCGATACTTTATAACCAATTTTAACGTTTTTGGTTAGTTACTTTGGGTTAGTTTCAACTTACTTTAATATTTTTAATCTGTTCCGATACGTTTTAGCCCTTTTAGGTACTTTTAGCTACTTTTGGTTAGTTTTTCAATCAACTTTCGATTACTTTCAGTTAGTTCCAATTTATTGAAGTCATTTAGATCGGTTCCGATATGTTATAATCAAATTTAATGTTTTTGGTTAGTTTTGGTTAGTCGCTAAAATTCCGTTCGTTTTGGTTAGTTTTAACTTAATTTAATTTTTATAACCTCTACCGGTACGTTTAAGCCTGTATTGGTTACTTTTGGCGAGTTTTGATTAGTCATTCAATCAACTTTCGGTGAGTTTCAGTTAGTTCTAATTTATTTTAGTCATATTAATCGATTCCGATACCTTATAAATCAAATTTAAGTTTAAGTAAATAAACTAACACGATCTCACACGCGTATGATGTCATGTGTCAAATGTAGCATGCACTTTTTCACTATTTGAGGCCCTGTACCTACTACGATAATAGAAACATTTTCAATGTAACAGTTGCTTTAAAAACACAAAAGATCATGTGAAAAATTCGCAATTATTAAAACATAAACAGATTTTTGCTCACGCTAGTGGTGACAGGCATTTTATTTTTACCGTACTTGTTTTCTTTTCTCACT
The DNA here is from genome assembly GCA_016904865.1 of Pissodes strobi. Lineage (NCBI taxonomy): Eukaryota > Metazoa > Arthropoda > Insecta > Coleoptera > Curculionidae > Pissodes > Pissodes strobi. Next base: position 86,069 of record MU184670.1, on the reverse strand, counting down.
ATTGTCTTTATCCATATTTAGGTAAATAACAAAATTTTAATAAAGGCATATTTGTTAAACCGATTATACGTGTAATTAAAAAACTGCATATTATTCAAACATTATTATAAATCTTAACTGATAGGGTCTTTGGGGCAATGAAAATCCGTCACCCACTTTTGTAATACAATAATTATCCGGACAACAATATCTAGCCATAGAAGCGATCTTAATAATTATTTAATTCAACGCGACCCAACAGTACAGAATATTGAGGCGTTTGCAAACTGACCGTAAGTTCTCCCTCGTAGTGTAGCCACAACTGGCCGCGAACGAGATTGATCCGGATTCCCTTCGAAGGTAAAAACTGTCGGCGAAATTGGAAATTTGTCTCGAGTGAACCTACCGTATATACTTATTTATACCGTGGTTTGACAACTAGTTGTCATTTCGGATTATTTGAAAAATGAGTAGGAAATGATTAATTTCAAAACCTAATCAATTCAAATAATGATAAGGAATGTATCAGTGCTATTAGTAAAAAATTTATATACAGTATTACTCACTTTTCACGTCTCTCCATAATATTCTTATTAATAATGCGATTTTGTCAAAATGTAGATGGAAAGAAGGTACTTTGTATGTATGGAGCTGTCAGGAGATTATTAACGTTTTTTGGCGAGTAACCACGGTTAATTACAAGTAATGCTGAAGTAAGTGCCAAGCGGGCACCCCACCACAAATTGTACTGTCTGCTTCTGTCTTCGCCAAAATACCGTAGTTAGATCTTGCATTGCTAGAAAAAAATATAGATATTTTGCATATTTATTTGAAAATTATCAGTTTGATCAGTGCAGAACGTTTACTCATATTATTAATGATAGAATGGTGGCCTCTGGAGATAAGCAAACTAATGGTATTTTTTCGATGAATATGTTCAGAATACTTTATGCTGCCCAAATCTCATTTAGGGCACATTTGTGTAGGAATTCTGATGCGTATGAGGCTTCTATAGAAGAATTTCATAAACGTATAATTTACAAACTTGTTCAGAATGGAAAAACAAACATTTCACATGTTTAACGTTTAAAAATGAATCCTCCATGACTCCATCAAACCTCGAGTACCACACCTCGTCACGTATGTAAGTTGTAGTAAGCCGTAGTTGAAAAATTATCATGTAATAGTGACGTCACGAAACTTCTCCTCACTTACCACAATTAAATTAATCCTCGTGAAAACAAAGTAGTATCCTGTAGTATGCCGTGGTTAATTGTAGTTAGCTCGCGAAAAAACGCTTCTTGATATGATATCTGTCAGTTAGACAACTGAACTTCCAGGCTACTTGATATTTCGAACTATTTGAAAAATAAGTAGAAAATGACTAATATAAAAATCAAATCGAATCAAATATGGTAATATGTCAGTGTTAGTAGTAAAAAAAATTCTATATATACCTCGGTTGAGAAGGCCATTATTAACCTCGCACATTATATCCTTCGGCGCTCCGCGCCTCAGGATATAAATGTGCTCGGTAAATAATGGCTTACTTCTCAACCTAGGTATATAATATACTATTTTCTTCAAACGTCAGTAAATCCATCATTACTCGACTGTGTAGGCGGCAGTGAAGTTTCGCTTTTCCTCCGCCGGAGCTTTACTTTTCACTTTTCCGCCGGCGGAGGTAAAAGTGTTGTCATATCAACATAGATACAATACAAACAAACATCAAAATAAGTGTCAACAACTCAAGAGTTATTAAACTAAAATTTGTATTTATCACTCAATTTGTGACTGCATTTCTAAAAATCACTAATTTAGGAACAAATTGATTATTATTTAATCGAACTTACTCAATAACTGCTTATCAATACGGAATTAAAACGCAATCGAAGACGCAATTTTAAAAAAATTATTATTGTTGACAGTGTCCACTGACAGCTTTATATGACATTATTATAGCAACAAAATGAGCCTATTCACCGACACCGCACCGGTCTAAGCCGCCTTGCGAACCAACTTATCTTTAATAATAATTATTATTACTATTAAAAAGCGACGTTTTTGCATTAATTTGTCGACATTTGAAGAAAAAACAGCATATTTTATTTGGAGGAAAAGTTACTTTTCATGGCTTGCTCTCTATTACCAGCCTCACTCCGTTCGGCTGTTAAACACGAGCGCGCCATGAAAAGTATTACTTTTCCTCCATATAAAATAATATACTATTTTTCTAAATAGTTTTTGAACACAACAAATTAAATTGCACTTCCCTATTTCAGTCTATAAATTTAGCGCGTGACGGCAAGTTTCGGTTTAACCGAAAGTAATACGTTATCTTCTTATGACCTATAACCCGGAAGTCGACGTCATAAGATAGATTATCAGAAAAATTAGGTTGGAATGTGGAATCAATTTTGTTTTAACACAAACCGTTTAAATTCTGCAATCTATGAAAGTAGGTAAAATATCAATTTCAAGCCTGACGTTTAAAAACACAACAATTTTGCATAAATCGTGCTCTATATAAAATGTTCTCCGAATATACCTAGAATTAAAAAAAAAAACAAATTATGTGGGGCTATGTTACATTTAAAATAAGAAATAGGTTCATATCTATTTCCGACATAACCAGACGACCATAGAGGAATATAAAAATAAAGAGAGTGTTTTATTCTTATGGGAAAATTGGCATTGAGTTTTGACGCACTGCGCAATACCAGCCGCGCATGGAGGCGCTAGCGTCAGTGGAACTAAAAGCACAGCTTACTATAAATTATCTAGTAAGCTGTGCTAAAAGTATGCTGTCGAGAATTCACAAATGGCGGTTTGACGGTTGTTGATTAAAGAAAGCCGGTTTAATCAATTTATTATTTTAATTTAAAATTGTTCTGGAGCGATGGTGGATGGAGGTATTGGTGGTGCGAGTAGCAGCCGTTGGTAAGCAGCTAATTTCTGTTGTGAATTTTGTTCTTGAAGTATTTAAAAACTGTTAAATTTTATTTTTGGTTCTATTCGAGTTAATTAGTTTTTGAATATTAGAAATATATTGTGATACGTCAACAATATTTACCTATTTTGTTCTGTTAAGAGATTTTTTTATGTTATTTTGATTGCATTTACTACCGCATGTTTTTTAATAAACTTTGTAACAAAATGCAAAATGTGTATATTTTCTTTCTTACACCCTAAACTATTCTTTGGTCCAAACAACGCCTAAAGTTTAATGTATACTCGCATTTAATTCCACCAGGCGCATTATGGATTTATCTGCGATAAACTAATGTATTTACAGGGTTCTCTCTTTGCTTTAATCTCTATTAAGAAAAACGCTGTAATCGTTTGTTGCAGATAAATTCATAAACCGTCTAGTTATATGGAATACGACTAAAATAAAAATAATATTTGAATAGCCCGCCGCCTTTCTTCTGTCGATAAAACAGGAACATGTTTTGTCAACATAGATTATTAGCATTAGTTCAGTAAGCCGCCCTTAGTGTCGTGTAAGTAAACATCATACGTCATTATTGTCAATTGTCATTAAACGGTGTGCCAATATTTTACAAGGGAATGGATACTCTCTTTACTTTTATATTCCTCTATGCAGACGACATGTGTCCATGTAATTGTCAATATTTGGGTTGACTAGACTCCATTAGCGTTTGTAAACACCCATAGTAATTTTAGGCATAAACCAACACAAACATAAGGTGAAATAATTTTGACAAAAGGGACTCTTTGTGCCTGGAGCTAGCGCTTTTTTTTCTGGAAGCCAGTGACAGGCATCAAAAAGGTCTGATTTGAATCCGGACAACGAGAGTTGGTAAGCGAAGTAAGGTGCATTTATTAACTTGGATGCGCGCCGGCAATTTTGAAGGGTTAAATAGGTAGCATACATTTATTTGTAATCTGGCACCCTCATTGAAATCTCTAGTCATTCGTAAAATTTCACACAGATTATTTCATGAATTGTCTCTCTCTAAATAAGTTAAATCAACATTTTCAACGTAGAAATTATTTATCTATATAGCCCGATTCTCCTCATACTGCAGGCAGCGAATATAATTATGAATATGATTGATCCAATAAATAGCATACGCTGTACTACTGGATTTAATGAATTTATTAACCGGTTCCAAATGACAACGCCATAATATGTGGTATCTAACTAAATAAACGCAACTTAATTAAGGCTCTGACGCGAAATTCAGTTTCGCGCAATTTTAAACGATTTATATTACAGGAGAGCAGAGTCGCAGTCAGGAGTATGTTTTCAGAAATAATTCAAATTCACTCTCTGAAAATATATATATTGTCAATTTGCACAAGGTCATTGTTAAAAAATTGGATGTTCCTTTATATATACTTTATTCATATGAACTAATCGCAATATTTCCTTTTTCACCCTATTATTATTAATTATAGTGATATTTACATAATTGACAAGTGTTTCGTGTACAAATTTTCAACATAATATCTTATAATTACAGGATCATGAATTTGTGTGTCATTAAAAATTGTAAATAAAAATATTAAACTGAGAAGTCTCCAAGTTGGTTCCTTGAGGAGTAAATCGAGATAAGTACAGGGTGTTCCAACGAGGACTGAACAGGGGCATATTTTTGACCTTCCCTGTATTTTTGAAACAAAAACGAACCAAAATAGCCATTCGATATATTTTTTCCCCTAAATTCAAAAATTGAACCAAAAAACATTTGAACCAAAAACAAAAAAACGTACGCGAATAAACTATTTTTTTAAAATGTATATTACTATATTTTTGGACTCTCTACGGAAATCTAAACACATTTCGTTTATAATATCCTATACCTATCTTTAGCTGTTTACGATATATTGACAGTTGAAAGTCGGGCATTTTGACAGTTTGACAGGCCCTAAAATCTAAACCGCACGAGATCAAAGAAAACGGTTTGCACATTCCTATCTTAGATTTTCATAATATATATCCTAATTCATGTCGCGGACTCCAATGACCGCGGCTCATTCTCAACGCAAGCGAGAAAATCAGATTGCTGTCATCAATGAGGATATGAACGCCATCGTGAAATGGGGTGAGGAAAATAATGTCCAGTTTAATGCAGGAAAGACTTAACTTGGAGCTCGGCACTCAAACACTTGCTCAAGATATTGGGCTCCATACAGCGGAGAGCAGTCCGTCTTGTGGATGACCCAGAGTTAACTAAGAGTTAGTTGAGTTAGTGCTAGAGTTAGCTACACCCGGAGATCCGAATAGGAGGCTATTTTACCTGGGAGGCTCCATCATGCAATATTTTTTCTTTTCCACCCTGGGAACCGGACCATAAAGGCATGGTGACGAAACATGAACCAGAGGTCATTTCAAGCCACTTAAGCCAATGTGGTGGTATTTCACCGGGCGATGCGGGTGGATCACATCTACCACTAACACTTTGTCGTCTTTCAATCTGAAATGCTAACAATTCGTTATACCAGTGGTTAAGTTTCGAAGATCTACAAAAAGAAATATGTGGGAAAGCTAAAACTTTTAATGTGAAGATCTGGTTTTCCTAGACAATGTAACTTAAACTGATTACGCATGTTTTAACAGTTCTCAAAATCTGTCAATTCTTCTAGTAAACTGAGCATATTTTAGAGTAATTTTATATTGATAAAATATATATCCATTGAAGACATGAAATTGTATATTATTAATCAAGATTTAGACATTGCCACTAGCTCTCTACCCATCCCTGTTTTTGTGAACTTACTCAGATCAATAATTATTAATAATACTACTTATCAAGCTTCCGTTAATCAGGATGAATATACAAAATATGTCTCGATACCATATAATCCTCAGTATACGAGAGGACTTCAAAAACATTTTAAGGCAATAGGTTTAAAATTAGTAGACCAAACTCAGTTTGACATTAAGAAATTATTAGGTGGTCCAAAGGACAAAATTGAAATATTAGAAAGAAGTGGAATATATGAAGTTGGATGCATGGATTGTAACCAAAAATATGTTGGGCAAACTAGAAGATCTATACAAACGAGATTCAAAGATCACATAGTTCATTTAAAGTAAGGTAGAACAGAAAAATCACGTGTTGCCGAGCATGCTTTTGATAATAATCATAGAATAACAATTAAAAATAAAAAATGTATTCATAATATAACTGATAGGAGATTATTAGACGCATATGAAAGTATGGAAATTATTAAATGTAAGAAGAGTTTATATAGAGATAGAAGACCTCCGTATAGTCCATTATATTGTCTGATCGAGCGTGTCTAATAGGATTCCAGGATTGGTTCCTTTTGGTACCGCTTGATTAAACAAACAGTTAGTATAATAGTATATTGTGTAACTAGGAGGAAAACCAAAACATTCCTGGACGACTGTGGTCAAAACAAGATTCCAGGAATGTGCTTTTCCTACGAGTTGCACATACTATTTTTTATCCGATCGAAATTAATTAGAATACGCACTTATAAAAATAGAGCCAAATATTACTCTAAATAAAAACGGTGTTTTAAATTTAAACTCAACATAATAGGTATCAAGTTTTGAATCGAGCGAGCTTGAAGTTTATTACTTAGCTTTTGAATTAATATTTATTTACGCACTAGTGCGTAAAGTAAGTTATTTTACGCACTGCATTAAAAAGGTATATTTTATGAATCTTAGAGAGTGCGTAAAGTGAGTATTTTACGCACGGTAGTAGAAAAAATAAATTGTAATGCTTTCTGTATACTGACGGATAACCATAATTATCACATCTACGATGAGAACCACGCTTCATAGAAATATTGAACAATTACAGACAGTTTAAACAACTTAATATGCGAAACATCGGCCTCATGCTGGTTTAACTAGATAATGTACTCGTCCATTGCACTGGAGAAGTTATCAAATTAATGTATGATTGGTTCAGTGACAAGTGCCACCGAAGACACCAGATTTTATGACTCTGAATTTGTATGTTTGGGGCACCCTTAAGGAAAGAATGCATCAATCACCTGTTCCATAAAAACATGAACCGAGCTTAAGAATTATTTCGAAATTTTGACCTACCTGGATCCCTGAGCTTAAAAGGACTTTGATAACTTCCTGGATCTATTCTTAACAACTAATCCTGACCTCTAACTCTTCAACCTCCGTTGGGCTCGTTAGACCACAACACACCGTAACTGTTCAACCTCCGTTGGGCTCGTTACAACACAATCTTATCTCCGCAACCTGTGAGCTTGCTATCAAAACACAGGAGCCATAGGTTCCACGAAAGGTTTGGAAATACAAATCTGCAAAGTGGCTTCATCTTCGCGAGTTTCATCTTTTGTTTCTTGGAAAGATGTTGGCTTTAGGAATCAAAACACCTCTGAATCTGTTGATGGTATGAAGCTTTCATCCCCCTCTTGTATGAATCGTATCTCAAACAGTACACCATGGTTTGGAAAAAACCGCTCAAGAGCGGTTAATGCTAAAAATACCACCTACCGCAATATTGGCGCCGAGATCTGACAGCCGAAAATCTGAATATATTCATCACGGCTATAAACCAGCGTACGCGGACCAATGACAAGAGCAAGGAGGGATATAACGAGCAGATCAAGAACAAGCTTCTCAACTGTCCTACAAGATCAAAATTCTTCTGGTTTGCTGTCAAAGTTGTCAATTAGGGTTTCTCAAAGACATTAATCCCAACACTGACCAAAGATGATGACTCAAATAGCGAAAACAGCAAAGAAAGAGCGAACGTTCTTGCGGAAATATTTGCTTCAAATTTTACCTTAGATCCTCAAGGAAAAACTCTCTGGGTCTAGCATTTCGCCACCGCGAAGTGAAAGCAATACTCAAAAGCGTAAACACTAACAAGGTTCACAGGACCGGATGGCGTTCCCGCAATAGTACTTAAGAAATGGGTTGCTGAACTAACAGCCCCACTAAGCAGGCTTTTCTCCATATCATATGGCATGCTTTCTTTCTAGCTGGAAATGCGCTCAGGTGCAACCAATCCAGAAGAAAGGTTAAAATGATTTCAAATAACTACCGTCCAATTGCCTTAGTCCCCATGATGTCCAAAGTCATAAGGAAACTGATCAACGAACAGCTCTTAAAATATCTCGAATCGGCACGCATCATAAACCAGTATGGTTTCCGCAAGCACAGATCAATGGGAGCCATCGAGAGCTACGGCGAATCTCGTACAGTGGGTGTCGACATACCCAAAGCATTTGACAGGGTGTGGCATGACGGATTGTTCAGCAAATTGACAGCATATGAACTACCACCGGCACTGCTTATATGGTTTTCTTATTTTCTTGAGGGATCCAAGCATCCGGGTTGGTATTGATGGACATCTTTTGGAGGAAATTAAAATCAATGCCGAAGTTCATCAAGGGTGTATATTATCTCCCACACTGTTCCTGCTCTATATCAATGATCTCTTGGGTAGGACGAGCAATTCTATTTACTGCTTTACACACGACAGCACTCTTATATTCTCTTTCGTGCCGCGGACTCCAATGACCGCTGCTGGTGCCCAAAGCGAGTGAGAAAATCAGATTGCCGCCATCAATGAGGATATGAACCTCATAGTGGAATGGAGGAAAACAATGCAGCTATCTTCTCAAAAAAAGCAAACACCGCAGGATCTGACTCTGACCTTATCCATAAGCTTGCTGGGCATCAACGTAGAAAACAACATGTCTTAGAGTAATCACGTCGCCAAAATCGCCAAGGCAGCAGCACAAAAGCACTCTATAGAGCAAGAAAGTTACTGCTCTATAATACCCAGATAAGACTATCACTGGACTACTGTTCTCATGTGTGGAGCTCGGCACCCAAATGCTCAAAATGTTGGACTGCATACAGGGAAGAGCAGTTCTTCTTGTGGATGGTCGAGAATTGACTTAAGACCTTGATAGCCTTGAACATCGAAGAAAAGTGGCGAACATATCTCTTTACTATCGATACTACTACGCAATGAGTTCGAACGAGCTGGCACTTATGATTCCGCCCAGAGTTGTCCCAAACAGAAATACTTGTCAGACATAATCTGCTCATCAATATACGATTCAGTTGCGAATACCTAGGACGTCGCTGTTTACGAGACTCCTTTGTCTGGCGGACTGCCTCGCTCTAAAATAAACTTCGGACTAATAATAGAGTGCTACTTATAACTTATTTTGCATTGTGTGGGCACTTCGGGGTTACAAGCTGAAACTTTCACAGAATGAAGGTTTTATTATATTAATCCAAAATCCGAAGGTAGTCAAAAATTAGAACGGGCAAAAGGGCAGTATACCTAACAATCGAGATTATTATATGAACGTGTAGGATATTAATTTATGAATGTTTTCATATAAATTCTATCTACATTTTTGTACGAAGTATATTTTTTATCATTGCTTGAAATATGCAGATTACGTTGGCCCTTACGGCAAAATAAATCAAAAAATTTAAATATCTCCCTTCGAACCTGGGCAAAATCTGATTGAAATATACCCATTTTTGTATTCACACAGAGAATGCGATTCTCTCCGAAATGAAGGCTCAATTCAAAAAATTTTATTTTTGCAAAAAGTTTGCCTTAAGTATCTAGAATATATAGGTGCAAGAACACATTTTTTTCTCAAATGGTAATGGAAAAATAGAATTAAATGTAAAAAAAGTAATTTTCTTCTAGCCGCGACCGTCGGATCTCGCGCTGCCCCAGTAGTCTCGCATCTCACTTTTCTTCATAGCTCCTTCTCTCTCTCGTCTATTGTACAATATAATAAGTGGCTTTACACATTACGGGTTAGAATACTAATAATAATAATAGCTATTATTATTTGAATAAAGTCAATGAGGACATTTTGGATTATACTGAAGTTTATTTTTCTTATACGTTAGCTGCTAGGCAATAAAACAGTAGAAAAAAAATCATATACTTAATGCAACTGCTATTAAAAAAAGGACTAGCTTTAATTCAAAATAGAAAAACTCAAAATGTAAAAAAAATCTTTATAATAACAAAATCTATTTATCTTCACTGTCTGTATCTTCTTCAGGAATAGACACAATGACTTCAATATTGCATTCCAGTAATTTTTTTGCATGATCCTATGCCATCTATTTAATTTCTTCTACGTGTACAAGTTTTAAAGCTTGTACACGTTGCTTCCATACAATCTAAAAAAAAATTATTTGATTAAGTTTTATTATGTACTTATTTAATCTAATAATAATTTACCTTTTTTGCATCCACATGCAATAAATACTTTTACATCCACAACGGTGGAATTTATTTATCCACTCTGTTTTTAATAAAAAAAAAACCGTTAACGAAATTAGAGCACTCTCATAAAACGAATTTCAAGTTCGCAACTGTAGTGAGGGATTTACCAATATTTTTGATAAGAAAACAAATTGCGAACCAATTGACAACAAATTATTATCCTCTATGTCACGAAGAAGCTGATACTAGGATTTTGCATGCATATTGGACTCCAATGACAAAGATGATGTACTTGTACTTCTGGTACATTTTAAAAATATATACTTCTAAAGAATTTGAGTAAAATGTGGAAGAGGAAATTCGGTGCGATATGTGGCCGTTCATGATATCAACCTAGAGGAAAAACTTGCAAAAAAATTACTTGCATTTTATGCTCTAACGGGTTGTCATACAACCAGCCAGTTTTCAGGATTAGGAAAAATAAAATGTTGGAAAATTTATCTAAATTATTTCGATTATTTAGCCGGTATTGAGGTCCAGGAATTTTCAGATGTCATATTCAATAACATAGAGAGATCTATCATGAAATAATTTTCAACAAATCCAAACATTTCGTCTATTAATATTTTAAGGACACTATTGGCCTCTTCATCGCTAATTCAAAAAACTAGCCCCTACAAAAAATAGTTTAAAATTTCACAGTCTGAGAGCACATTATCAAACTAAGGTTTGCTTCAGTTCTTTAGAACCAAATCCCCTATTACCAGAGGTGACAGAATGCGGATGGAAATTAGAGGAGGCAGGTGATATCCAAGTATTATCCCCAATTTTAACAACACTTCCAGCATTTCCTTCGTATGCAAAAGTATTTATTGCATGTGGTTGTAAAAAAGGTAAATTATTATTAGATTAAATAGGTACATAATAAAACTTAATCAAATAATTTTTTGTAGAAGCAAAGCTTGTGCACATAGAAGAAATTAAATAAGTTGCATAGGATCATGCAAAAGAATTACTGGAAGGCAATATTGAAGTCATTGTGTCTATTCCTGAAGAAGGTACAGACAGTGAAGATGAATAGATTTTGTTATTATAAAGATTTTTTTTACATTTTGAATAAAAGCTAGTCCTTTTTTTAATAGCAGTTGCATTAAGCATATGATTTTTTTTCTACTGCTTTATTGCCTAACAGCCAGCGTATAGGAAAAATAAATTTCAGTATAATCGAAAATGTCTTCATTGACTTTATTCAAATAATAATAGCTATTATTATAATTATTAGTATTCTAACCCGTAATGTGTAAAACCACTTATTGAATTGTACAATAGGCGAGAGAGAGAGAGGGAGCAATGAAGAAAAGTGAGATGCGAGACTACTGGGTCAGCGCGAGATCCGACGGTCGCGGCTGGAAAAAATTTACTTTTTTTATACATTTAATTCTATTTTTCCATTACCATTTGAGAAAAAAATTTATTCTTGCACCTATATATTCTAGATACTTAAGGCAAACTTTTTGCAAGAATAATTTTTTTTTATTTGAGCCTTCATTTCGGCGAGAATGCGAGGTGAATACAAAAATGAGTATATTTCAATCAGATTTTGCTCAGGTTTGAAGGGAGATATTTAAATTTTTTGATTTATTTTGCCGTAAGGGCCAACGTAATCTGCATATTTCAAGCAATGTTAAAAAATATAATTCGAACAAAAATGTAGATGAATTTTATATGAAAACATTCATAAATTAATATCCTACACGTTCATATAATAATCTCGATTTTTAGGTATACTGCCCTTTTGCCCGTTCTAATTTTTGACTACCTTCGGATTTTCAATTAATATAATAAAACCTTCATTCTGTGAAAATTTCAGCTTGTAACCCCGAGGTGCCCACAAAAATCATTTACAGAAGGCCTTTACTGCGTTGGGCACTGTACTATAACGTCTTTCCCGCAAACTACAACCTACAGCGCTTCAAGTCCAACATCCACCGTCTTCTCCGCAGACGCACCGCTCATTGAGTGATATAGGATTTTCCTTTTGTGTGTGTGCCGAACATAAAAAAATAAAAAAAAATAATTTTCAATTTCACCTTGTATATCGGAAACTAAGAAGGTTATGGAATTTTAATCTTCGCCAATGGAAATTTCATGATAAAATAGGACAAAGCCGCACCTTTTTATCTTTGGTAGTAGGGGATTTGGGTATTTGGCATTTTAAAATATAAGAAAACCAGGTACTCTGCACTTGTTTCTTAAAAACATGTAAAAGTCTTCTCGCTGCCTAATCGTTGTCTAATGAGTGGTCGAAATATTCTGAAGCCATTTATGGTATTAAATTTAGTGTCATTTTCAAATCAGCGGAATTATGACGGGCAATACACAAATTAGTTCAAAATAGGAGAGAATAAATCTTTAGAAAAAAACATAATCTAGAGGGAAAAGTAAAGGGAAGGAGCTAATAATTCTCCCTATTCAGTGAAAAATGGTCTACAAGATGTTCTCGGATGAAGTTTAATATGATCAGAGCCTTAGATCAGGTTGGGTTTAGGGGGCTTGAAGTATCCTGCCCCCCTCCCTTCCCCTCCCCCGTCCCATGGCTCCAAAAAATGTTTGCCGCCGGCGGCCCTGCGGAACCTTTTAACTTGATTCGCTTCAAGTTTTCTTCCTACCTAGAAAACTTCAAAATATCATCAGCTTATGTTGAAAATTAACAAATTCCTTTTTTGTTTTTGTTTAGAGCGAAATTTCCCATGTGCAGTGTCAACCCATTATTCAACCCAATGGAGAAATAGTAGCAGTCCTTGAATTATGGAGACGAAGTACGTGTGGCCCGTTCTATGAAGAAGATGAGGAAATTGCGTCCAGCTACCTTGTTTGGGGTGGCATTGCTTTACACTATGCGCATTTGTATTTAAACATGAACCAACAGAAACAGTTGAATGATTTTCTGTTAGCTGTAGTAAAGTAAGTAATTACACATGCTTATTTTATTAACATCAATTTTAACCTTTAAGCCAGTACTGCATTTTAATATACAGGGTGTCCGGTAAGCTATAGCATACTCTCGGACGCATATAGGGGAAGTCAAAATAGCCCCCTTAACCATACAGACACAGATTCAGAGCCCCAAAGGGTTACCTAGCGTCACTTGCCCACATTCGATGGGCCAAAATGTTGAGAAGGGTCATTTTACAGAGATGAAAATTATTTTTTAAACACTTTACTTTTACTTTTAAATATTTAACCTTAAAAAAGGTGCTCTGTTTTCGAAAAAATTAAGTTTCTGTATCACACGTTATTGAAATAATAATCAGAATACAAAAATTGTCTAATTGATTAAGTACACAAGAATTAAGTAATGGATAATGGAGTATTATTCCCGTAGCAAATATGCTGACATGCATTTAATTTATCCGTAATTATGTAAAGGCAAGAAGAATTTTTCTGATTCATTTCCAAATCGACGTTTACCGCATCTAAGAACTTGTGAAGGATTGATCGTAGCTAAAGAGAAACAGGTAAAAGGTCAAGTGAGATAAAGAAAAAATGCTAAAAGTAGCTAACTTTTTACTAATTCATATGAGGAGGTTTTTAGCCGCATCGTGGTGGAGAAGAGCCTCTAAAAGAGCAAGGAATCCTGATTTAAGGAGGAAATTCCGGGAGAAATTGCTAAAAATACCTCTAATAGTGCGAGAATGCTGTCGGTCCAAGTACATGCAACAAAATGAGTTATGCATGAGATCCTTCAAGAACAACTACTACATCCTTATCGCGCCCAAAAAGTTCATACCATATATTCTGCTGATAATCCTGCAAGAATCAATTACGAAAATTGGTTTTTAGACGATTTAGGCAAAATTCAAATTTCACTACGTTTGATTACTGGCTGCTATTATTGGTGCTATATATTTCCAATTCCTGAAACAAAACTTGAACGACTTATTAGAAAATGTGCTGTTAAAAATTAGAAATCAGATATACGGAATTTAACGCTTACCTCTTTTGCTACGATCAGCCCTTTCGATTGTTCTTTTATGTGATACACTTCGATTTGGACTTGTATCAGAATCAGTTATTCTTGCCCTCACACAATGATTGAGTGCTTGGCTATAAATTAGATCCATGTCAGTTAAATAAAAACGACTGATGTTTTATTATAGCATTCTGATTTATTATTTCAATAACGTGTTCTACAAAAGCCTAATTTTTTGAAACAAATGTAATGTAAATCATCTATTGTAGTTGATTTTATGAGTCCTTACGGCCTACATAAAATATTAAAATTTCATTAAATTATACAAGTCGGTTCAAAAGTTAGAGCCGAAAAGATAAATCGCTCAATACCCACTTGAGGCTCTCTGCCTCCGTTAAAGGGCACTTTAGATTTTTTTCTCTATGCCAAATTACGGTTAGTTTAGGGTTAAAACCTCTCCGAGAGGATGCCATGTGCCTACCGAACGCTCTGTGTAAATCTCATGAGTATACACTATAATATATAATAGACACAAATCAATAAAGGATCCCGCACACTCATAATGGGATTTCAGAGATGACGGAATTTGATGAAATTTTAGTATATTGTAGTTCTTAGGCCCAAACTAATCCTATGTCATGTCTGGTTTCCGAGATACAGTGGCGGGTATGGGTTTCTTGGAAAACACAAATAAATTAATTTTTATCTCAGGTGTCACGTAGGTACTCAAAAAGTATAAGTAACAAATTTCAACCTTAGCTTGCGAAAACTATAAAAAATATATATATATTTTCTAATTAAGTAGGTGCTATGTTAACAAAAAATGTGGTATGTGTGTACAATATTATTTAAAAATTGCATATTTTAAATAATTTTTTGCAAGATATCTTCTTCATTTTCTTGGAGATCTTCGCCATAATTTAAATACCAAATAACACTGGCAATGTGGCAGCACATACCTACCACTCTGGTGGCACAAATGAAGTAGTACCTACCTTTATTTCATTGGGAGTATTATTGTATTTAATAAATAGTTGATATTTTGTTCGGTTGATTTGTTGTGTCGGGCAAAAATCCTGACTCTTATTAAATTATTCATGTTTAGCCCTGTATCTATTTGCATAAGATGACTCCTATGTTCTCAAATATTGTCCTGTATAAATAAGTTTTAACTGAAACACTCAAAATGTAACGTGTCGTAAGTCTGCAAGATCTAATATGGGAAATTCCAGTGGTTCATTTTCTAGTTCCCGTCTTCTAATTAAGGCGTTTCCTTTAATAAAACGTTGAAGGTAATGAAGGTGGTTCGGCTCTTGACGCATTTCATTAACATCAGCCATGTTGATTAGAGGATGGTAAAAAATGTCCGATATGCGGAATGTGTGTGTTTGGTACTACGTCTCTTAAAAAATTTTATACCGGCTTAATGTGGCCAATTTTGTATGCTATAAAAACGTGTTTTAGTTATAAGTCTGGCTTGTTTTGCCTCGGCCGTTGTAAGTTTGGGATCTTCGTCCTAAAAATGGAGGCAGTTCTGCTTTTATTCCCAATGCATTTAGAAATACCACATAATTTCTCAATTGGTTATAGTCATCTTCATATTAGTGATTAAAATATTTGCGTCTTGCGTCATTGTTTGATTAGTCACAAAAATAGGGGCCATGCGCGCAAAAATATATCCATCTGGATCCGCTATCAAAACAGCCTTGAAAAGAAGATATTTTTTATGAAACGAAAATTATCAGTATAGGCAATTGCTTTAGGAATGTTGGGCTCAGGATTGTATAACTAAACTGCTGGCCATTTGCTTTCGAGCAAGGAAAATTTCGCCTAAATTTAAAACTAAATATTTTCCTATCCAGACATGATATCGACCTACGGTTTTAAATGATTACTAGACTTATCCCTTAGGAAAAACTTTCCAACGTTGGATTTCTCTTAACTTTCAAAAAATATTATATACAGGGTGTGAAAGAAGACGCTGATTTTTGCTCTAATTTCAATAGCATGTAACTTTCACAATTTTTTTTTTAATTTTGCCACTGTCCGTCAATTGAGTCACTGGTTCATAGCAAAGAAAGTAGTTTGTCAAATTTTTGATATCTGCTATATTTTAATAGATATTGATTTTTTTGTAAAACCTTGATTTTTTCAACATTTTGGTAGCTGGACCCCACTGTGCGTTATATCGTTACAAATTTTATAAGTGATTATCATTATACCTTACGAAAAGCTTCAGTAAAAAAATTGTACCTAAATGTTGTGATGTACAGAGGCGTACTTATAATTACTTATACTATGGTTTATTAGTATTTCACAATTTTTCCTGATTGTTTTGTATTGGAAAGTACTCGCCTCTAGATTTAGTAAGTTTTATCCTTATTTTTTATTTTTTAATATTGCACTGTAACTACATGAATATATTACAGTGTGTCTAAAAAAATTTTTATTTTTTTATTTAATTTTTGGAAAAATTTTATTTATTTATTTCTAATACAGCACTATACCAAAAATTAACTTGCTTTGAAAATCCTTAAAATTAAATATCACTAGTTTGATGTGTTTGATTTTGCGAGCGAGTACTTTCCAAAACAAAACAATCGTGAAAAATTGTGAGATACTCATAAACCATAGATATATAGTGATTATAAGTACGCCACTGCACATCATAACATTTAGGTACAATTTTTCTACTGAAGATAAACAAGCTTCTGGGATGGTATAATAATCACTTACAAAGTCTGCACGATACAACGCACAGTGTGGTCTAACTACCAAAAAGTTGAAAAAACAAGGATTTACAAAAAAATCGATATCTCTTAAAATATAGCAGATACCAAATTTTGACAGAGCACTTTCTTTGCTATGGACCAGTGATTCAATTGATGTACAGTGAGAAAATTTAAAAAATATATTATGAAAGTTACATGCTATTGAAGTTGGAGCAAAAATCACCGCCTTCTTTGACACCCTGTATATAAAATTCTTTGTCAGTTTAAATAAATCCAACATTGGAAATTTTCTCTTAAAGGACAAATCTATTAACCGTTAAAAACCAGAAATCGATATCATGTCTGGTTAAGAACATATTTCGTTTTAAATTTAGGCGAAATTTTTGATGCTCGAAAGCAAATGGCCAGCAGTTTAGTTAACAAAATTTAATGGTAATATATGACGTGTAATATATTCGTCGCGAGTTAAATGGGTGTAGCCAAGATTTTGTGGTACAAAATCTTGCTTTAAACACTCTGCTGCTTTCGTTATTACTAAGCTGATATGACCTACAAGAATATTGAATGATGCCGCCTAAAAATTCGTCCGGCGAATTTTGGATAAAAAGCAAATTAAATATTTTTTGAAAATATATCTAGTCTTTTCATATGCCATCACGGGCCATCACAATAATAATATGATAAAGATCGCGAAATTGTTCTCTAATCAAAGATGTTAGTGACCTAAATCTTGATCAGTATAATTTTCTTCATTTTCCATTTTAGAGTTCTCGGCAGCTTGATGTCTTATAGAGCCCACAAAAAGTTTCAGTGCTCTGCCTTTTAATATTACTGGCTTTTCAATAGATTTTAGTCCATTTAGTAATGGTGAAAGAAGTCAGTCATGTTCATTTAAATGATGTCTCTGGCATATTTTAGATTCTTTTGGAAATATATATTACTTTTTTATAAATATAATCTCTACTCGAGCCTCCAGTAAGTAATATACGATTATATACCTCCTCGTGGCATACTACATGTATGCCAATGAGAAAAAGAACGACTTTTAAACTGTGCTATAAACGTTTTAATTCCTTGGTTAATACTTTGCAAACAATACATACAATATTTAAAATAAAGAAAAACGTTATAAACACAAGAAGTGCGTAAGAATAAACCAAAAGTCATTGTAATTTTTACCGGAAATTAATAATTATAAATAATCAGGTAATTTTAAGATTCTTGGCTTACAAATACTTCGATACTTTTTTAAAAAATAAGCTGCAAACAGTGCTGCCATAATAAAATAATACTTTTACAAGAAAATGTTCCTACTACAAGTTATTGACTATAAATATTATTTATTTGTAAGTAGAAGTCCATTCTTGAAGTGGAGTTGCTATTATAGCGGGAAAGAAGACTTTTCTCCACAAATGAAAATGCCAAACTTTAGTTCATGAGTTATGCATTTCGATGAGTTCACTCATCATCAGACTCACACACTATTTAGCTACAATGTAGCTAAGTAGTGTGTGAGTATGATGATGATGAGTGAACTCATCGAAATGCATAACCCTTGAACTAAAGATTGGCATTTTCATTTGTGGAGAAAAGTCTTCCCCCTTCTTCTAACCCGCTAAAATATTATTTATATTATTGTTTTAAATATATGAATATCTTAAATATCTAGACAGTAATGTTTAGGTAAATTCAATAAGCAAATTACTTGCCTTGTAACATTAGCTGTCAGATTTTCATCAGGAAAGTGTAGCGCATTCCTGTGTTTTATTCCAACTCTCCGAACATCAACTTTTTCGTGAAAAATTACTAATTGAATGCAACGAAATCCTTCATTGCAAACATAACAAATAAATTGTTGTTAAAAAGTCATTTCGGCAAAAAGCTCAAAACTATTTCAAAATTTCAACTATGTCTGTTAACCATTTCTTTGCAAACAATTTATCGCGTGACATCTAACACAGCCACCTATGATCAAAATTAATTTATTTGTATTTCCCAAGGAACCCATATTTGCCCATATCCGCCACTGTATCTCAGAAACCAGTCATAGAGTCGTTTTGGGCCCACGGAACCTTTTCATCAGGAGGCCAAGAACTACAACATACTAAAATTTAACAAATTCCGTCATTTTTTGAAATACCATTAAAAGCGTGCGGGGTTCTTTGTTTTGCTAACATATTTACCTTTTAATGTATTTCTATAAACAGCAATTTAAAATTTTTAAAAATTTATATAGATAGAATAAATTAAGAGATCAATAAATATAAAGCAATATAAAAATAAAAGAATAACTGTCATAAAGGCCCATCAAATCCCATCGTCCTCCTCCAGGCTGGAGAACACGGAAGTACAAAGTCTGGAGCTGATCGACGACAGTTAGTGACAAGACAAGAGGGGCTGCATTGTATTAGCTGGCAGGAACGTCAAACTGGTGAGAGCAGTTTGATTACGGGGAGTGACGCCCTCGCCATTCCAAGTTGCCACGGGACGTGGCCCATCAAATCCCATCGTCCTCCTCCAGGCTGGAGAACACCGAAGTACAAAGTCTGGAGCTGATCGATGACAGTTTGTGACAAGAGGGGCTGCATTGTATTAGCTGGCAAGAACGTCAAACTGGTGAGAGCAGTTTGATTACGGGGAGTGAAGCCCTCGCCATTCCGAGTTGCCACGGGATGTGGCCCATCAAATCCCATCGCCCTCCCCCAGGCTGGAGAACACCAAAGTACAAAGTCTGGAGCTGATCACTAGGGAGTGACCCAAAAAACCCTATTTTTACCCCTGTCAGACTAGGGACCACCAAAGGAAAGAGTCTGAGGCCGATGCATCCAATGGAAGCGTGGTAGATGCATACGCCTACTCGCATCGTCCGGTGAAAGACCACCCCACCAGAACTGGGAAGCGCTAAGTGGTTTTCCCGAATCACGTTCCGTTTCCGCGCTGGTGGTTCCGGGTTCCACAGTAGGAATATAATAATATGGACATGATGGTGCGTCCGGGATCAAAATATTCCGGAGGTAAACTCCCCGGCCATTCGGATCTCCGGGCGCTGGGTGGCCCTGGGAGCCCTTCATTCCGCATTTCACAGACAGCAAAGATGCCGAACCAATTTAAAATTGATTTCTGCAACATAAGAGGCCTAAATACAAACATAAATTCGGTACACCAACATCTACAAGCAAATAGACCACACATACTAGCCCTTACAGAAACACAAGTATGTTCTACAACAACAACAGTCAACTACCCTTATCCTGGTTACGACTTACATACCCGATTTAGACATAAGTTCGGAATATGTCTTTTTGTCCGAAGCGACCTTTCAAGTCACCGAAAGGAAACACTCGAACCGAACAACCTTGACGTCATGTGGCTCAAGTTCACAGCCAAGGGATTAACCAAGTTTATATGTTGTCTCTATCGCCCTCCGAGCGATAGTGCCTACCAAAGCTTTTTTTTAAAACTGACTACCACTTTTGACTCAATACAGGTTGATCACCCTAGTTCAGAAATAATCGTTCTGGGAGACTTCACTGCCCACAACACCAACTGGCTCAAACATCAACAAGACGGACAACGAAGGTAGAGACGCTGAAGCGTTCGCCATCAGCTGCGGGCTTACTCAAATTGTAGACGAACCAACTCGAATCTCAGAGAGAGGCGAATTCGCCGCCCTCCTGGACCTTTTTCTAACCACCAATCCTGACCAGTACACAGTTACACTTGGTCCGCCATTAGGTACTTCCGACCACAAACTTATTACAACGGTTTGTGATTTGCCACTCATACAGAAGGATCCACCATTGCCTCGCAAAATCTGGCATTACAATTCTGCAAACTGGAACGATCTAAGGGAGTTCTACCTAGATTTTCCTTGGCTCGACGTCTGCTTTGGCGCTGACGACTCGTCAGTCTGCTGCGAAAAGATCACGCAAGTAATCTCCTCAGGAATGGAAGCATACATCCCAAATTCCATCAAGTTTCCATCAAAAGGAAAGCCCTGGTTCGACAGAAGATGCGAAAGAGCTATGGGTAGGAAACAGCAAGCCTACAAGTACTGGCAGCAAAATCAGACCGCTGAAAATCGCAATTATTTTGTGTAAGCGAGAAACGAATGCAAGCATGTTATCGACGAAACTAAGGACAAACACAATCAAAGGATCAGGAATAAACTTTTGCAATGCCCCAGTGGCTCCAGGAATTTCTGGTCGGTAGCAAAGGCAGTAAATAACAACTTTACAGAAACGTCTCTCCCACCTTTGACGGACGAACGTGGCATTACGGCGACTAAAGCCAAGGAAAAAGCAAACATGCTCGCCAAAATGTTTTCTTCGCACTCTACCTTAGACGTCCCCCAAGGCAAGACTCTCCCCACCATATCGAACATCAACACTACCATGACAGAAGTCAAATTTAATCACCGTGATATTCTTAAAATCCTTAAAAATCTAGATACGCAAAAGGCATCAGGACCGGACGGAATACCTGCCATCGTGTTAAAGAACTGCGCCAACGAACTAACACCCGTTTTTTCCAGGCTTTTTTCTCTGTTTTACGGAAAAGGGATTTACCCATCTTCTTGGAAAGTCGCTCGAGTGCAACCTGTTCCAAAAAAAGGCAAGAAAACCACGCCTTCAAACTATCTTCCAATTGTCTTACTTCCAATAATCTCCAAAGTCATGGAACGTGTGGTCAATCAGCAACTGCTCAAGTACCTCGAGAACAATAAAATAATCAGCGATAATCAATACGGCTGCTTTCGCAAAGAGAGATCGACAGGAGATATATTGGCCTATGTCACTCATATATGGAGTAGGGCAATTGAGAACTACGGAGAGTCTCGAGCGATTGCGTTGGATATTTCAAAGGCATTCGACAGAGTTTGGCATGACCGACTGCTCAACAAACTACCGTCCTTCGGACTGCCAGCCTCTCTCTGCAGCTAGCTTGCCAGTTTCCTTAAGAGCCGATCTCTGCACGTTGCAGTCGATGGACACATCTCGGACACATTCACCATCAACGCGGGCGTGCCTCAGGGCGCAATACTTTCACCAACTCTGTTCCTCATCTATATTAATGACCTGCTGACCGAAACAAATAATCCTGTTTACAGTTTTGCAGATGACAGTACCCTTGTCTCCCACTTTAGATCAGAAAAACTCTTACCAGCGACTGAGACTCATCACCGCAGACAGGAGCAGATTACAGCAATTAATCAAGGCCTGGAAAAAGTTCAAACTTGGGGCGACCGAAATTTGGTCCAGTTCAATGCAGCAAAGACCCAAGCAGCCACGTTTACCAAGAGGGCCAATACAGCGGGCCCTGACATCATTATGGCAGGGTCGACCATTCCTTCATCCTCGTCAATCGGACTGCTGGATATCTCGGTCAACAGCAATATGTCCTGGCATGACCACGTTGCTAACATCGCAAAATCAGCCTCCCAGAAGCTTGGTGCGCTATTTCGCAACAAAAAACTCTATACACCGCAGCAGTTGCTCTTGCTCTACAAAGCGCAAATAAGACCGTACTTAGAATATTGCTCACATATCTGGGGTGCCGCACCAAAGCACACCCTAAAGCTGCTGGATTCCATTCAGAAGAGAGCTGTGCGTCTCGTCGGCGACCCGGAGTTGACCCGGAATCTAGATAGTCTGGAACACCGCAGACATGTAG
>MU184670.1:44622-63407 GCA_016904865.1 Pissodes strobi | reverse complement strand
TTTACCAAGAGGGCCAATACAGCGGGCCCTGACATCATTATGGCAGGGTCGACCATTCCTTCATCCTCGTCAATCGGACTGCTGGATATCTCGGTCAACAGCAATATGTCCTGGCATGACCACGTTGCTAACATCGCAAAATCAGCCTCCCAGAAGCTTGGTGCGCTATTTCGCAACAAAAAACTCTATACACCGCAGCAGTTGCTCTTGCTCTACAAAGCGCAAATAAGACCGTGCTTAGAATATTGCTCACATATCTGGGGTGCCGCACCAAAGCACACCCTAAAGCTGCTGGATTCCATTCAGAAGAGAGCTGTGCGTCTCGTCGGCGACCCGGAGTTGACCCGGAATCTAGATAGTCTGGAATACCGAGCCGAGATATCTCTGTTTTACAGATACTTTCACGGCAGATGTTCCCAGGATTTGGTCCGCCTCATCCCGCCCCTGGCAGCTCCTGTCAGACAGTCGCGACAGACGGCACGAGCGCACCAGTTCGTCGTACAACTGGAAACACCTAGAACATCGCTTTACAAGAACTCCTTTGTCTGGCGCACTGCATCACTGTGGAACTCACTCCCAGGACATCTGTTTCCCACTAATTACAACTTACAAATATTCAAGAGCCGTGTCAGTTGATTGACACGGCTCTTCGAACACACACCGCTCGTCGAGCGCCATAAGGTATCCCTTTAGTGTGTGTGCCACTGCCATAAAAAAAATATATATATACAGCGTGTTCCTGGATAGGTGGAATACCGCTATATCTTGACGCCAATTAGGGTCGCTTAGAACGCAAAAAAAATTGTTTTGCTAACTTATTTGCTGTTATAATAAGTCACTTTGAAAAATATTTTCTAAACACTGATATAGAAAGAATAAATTAAGTGACCAGTAAATTTAAAACAAAATAAAAAAGACACGAATATCTGTCATAATATACTACCCTGGAAGGGTCGGTCGAGTCAGAGAATAGTTCAACTTAATGTTCCGGAATTCCGAAATTATATTTTAAACTTAGCGGCTGCTTGGTCTAAAACTGAAGCATATCAAATTTTATTCGGTAATAGGTACAGACCGAGTTATAACTGAAATTATTAAAAAAATAAGATATGTCCAAAATATATTACGAGATGTTATAAATATGAAATGACTTCTTAACGAATTAAAAATATTCAAAATGAATTACATATTGATGGGGCAAGAGTGAGCATACTGCAATAAAGATTATTGTATGATAATTTTAGATCAATCTTTCAAGATATGGTCAGCATGGACATGCTAGTGATGAAAATTATGAATTTTGCACAGAGATTAGTAAATGCAGATCGTGCTTCATTATTTTTAGTGGACAGCAAAAACAAAGGTAAGTTGATTTATTAATGTTATTTTGATAATTTAATAATAGGCGCATAATACTTATGTTAGTAAGAGCATTATGCTATGCATAACACAACAAGCGCTCATAAAACATCAAATGTAATAATTATTATGAATTCGTAAGAGGCAATCCGAGAACCGCAACTATAGTCGACGTAAATTAGATTTTTCAAAATTTAAAAATTTGGATACGAACTCCTTAGAGACAAGTGAATATAGATCAAAAGAGTCCCCACCTCACAGGAGGGTGCTTCATCCCCTTTAGCTTAAGAAACCACCTTCTAATGTTACCTCCTGTTAGTTTTTTAAATTTATCTCGAAAACTGTTACCCTGACGATAAAGATGAATGGACCTTAAATTATTCGCTATAAAATTGTACATTGTTTATGTCCTATACAATTTTTCCCTATGTCGAGCCGTAACTTCACAAATATGAGTTGTATACTGAATTCGCTTAAAAACAGATAAAACGATATTTTATATTCTAGCCCGTTTCAACACCACCGCCACCGCTGAGGTAGAGCCCCCGGTACGTTTTTTTTTTAAGTGGTTTCCCCATGAGGCCTAATCCATCAAAAACTAACCGCTGTTTATTCCATAATTGGAATATCTTCAGGTAATTCTTCCCCTACCACTGAGTTAAGACATCCTTGTCCATGACAATTGGAGCACATCGTTGAACACTTTAAACCAACCTTAGCACAACCGCATCGTTTTCCGCAACCCTTTTTACAACTGCACGATATTAAGTTAAGAATAGAAGTAGGAGCTGGTATCTCAGTTGTAGGAATTGGCACCAACATTTGCCTGATTGTTTTCCAACCCCATTCATTAGGCTTCAAAATTTCTCCACGCCAGGAATGAATTTGTTGGAAACCGCGATACGAATCTTGTTCTAAAGCAGCAGATGTAGGTGGTAATTTAAATAATAGCACTGCATGATTAGATTGACCAACAAATTTATTAAATGAAATGAATCTAAATTGGTTTAACGATGTAACAGCACGAGGTGTCTTGTATAAACCTATTGTGATTTTTTCTCCAGCTCGTACAATGTCAGGCTTAATCGATGATGGATTATTACATATATTCAAAGCATCGTCCAAGTCCCTTCTAGTATTTATCAAGTTTACAGTGTGTACTTTTCCTTTGCCAAAAAATGTCGACGTCGTATCACATCTACTGAATGCCTGAGCAAATAATATATTATTTTTACAGTTATGAAGGACTTCCGAGTTCTGAATATCGAGTGAACTATATGCTCTTTCCTTGATGCTTCCTTGAACATCTCTTAGATATCGAATATCTTTATCAAAAGGACAAAGAGCAATTATGAGTATGAGAAGGGCAACATCGTGTCCCACGACGACTACTGTGGGACTATTATAAGCTTCCTTAATAGCAGTTTGGATAATTAGAGTACCTGCATCATATGTTAGTAAATGTGCTCTTATAGCTCGAGCATATGACTGTCCAGAAACCATGTGAGGTACTGATGCTGCTCCGTAAACTATATAGACCACAAATCGGACAGTCCGCTGTTGTTCATAACATAACCGATGGTGCCTAAATATGATATTAATAAATGAAAACCGCCCAATCTAACAATAATGTTTGACAATTCTCCAGAATTCACAGGGGCAACAATGTCCCTATCTTTAATATAAAGTGGCTGATCGACCGTCACAACACAAGAAGTTTGATCCAACTTTTTGATCTCCTCTGCGGCATATTTTAAAACACTGAATATTGTGTTATAATTTGAAGGTGGTTCATTAAGAAAGGGTAATGCAATGATTTTAGATTTCGTATAAGGTAAACTGTGTGTCACCGCATCCATGAAGCCTCCTTGCCACGACTGAAAAGAAGGTACCAAAAAGAAGGTACCAAATATCCAAGCCAAATCATGACTTGAAGGTCCCGAAACTTGTTTAAATATATCATCAAAGTACACCTTCTGTAGGTGAATATCTTGAATACACATCCTCTGTCGCTCAAAATGTTGGATTTGTACTTGTCTACTATTAGCAATCTCAGTCGCAGATGGGCTTGATAATTTGACAATCTTATTATCACTTACCGCATTATGTGGTGTAATACATTGTATTCCACCCATCGCATGGAACGTTCCCTTCCCAGTCATAGTGTTGATGTTTACATCAGCATTATCAAATATAAATTGTGAAAAGAAATGTTTGTCAATATCGGGGTTCCAGGAGATTACAGCAGAATTTTTAAACTGTGACACGTCACTATAACTAGAACAGAAACCCAAATTGGACACAGCATGACCAATATTTCTGGAATCAACTTTTCGAAACAAGTACACTGCCAGACCAAGCAGTATTGGAGACACAAAGAACAAAGGTCTTGTTGCCATTATAATTGAATGCGCAATTGCGGTACATTTTCTATAAATACCTTCACTTTTGGTTTTCTTATTTTTGACAATAATTATGCTTAAAAGGGTTCCTAGTGTTTCCGGAACCAGTTAATATGCCCCTTCTGTGAAGCTTGTTAAGTCGGGATATTCAGTTGTATCATATGCGGTGCTCCGAATATCTTCACGAATTATGGTCGCTGCAGCTTTAACAATTGGTAGACCTTCTTCCTTCTCATTTTCCGCTTTTTCTATATACCAACTATTGATGAGCTTTATACCCGAACCACGAAAACACACAACTGTTGGCCTATTTCGCATGGCGGCAAACACAACACCTTGGCAGAGAATCGAACAACGCGATTAAGATTTTGTATCGATTTAGCCAATGATAACCATGTAATTTTATCGAATTTGTCTTCACTTTTCTAGCATTAACCAACTTCAAACATCATTTCTGAGATTAATGGTCTATGTAGGTAAAAAAAGTATAGAACATAAATGATGCAGAATTTTATTTAACAGTTATTTAAGTTCTATTAATTTTTCTCGTCAGGGTAGCAGTTTTCGAGAAAAATTTTAAAAACTAGCAGGAGGTACCATTAGGGGGTGGTTTTTGAAGCAAAAGAGGATGAAGCACCCTCCTGAGGGGTGGGAACTCTTTTGATCTATAATTGGATGTCTATTAAGACTCTATACCCAAATTTTCAAAACTAAATTATTTCTCTTAGATGGCATTGTTATTGCTAATTTACGTCGACTACTAGGGAAACAAGGAATGACAACATAGGTGTTGACGTCTCGGTTGACGTAAATGTTAAATTTTCACTTTCTAGCTGAGTGTGTTTGAGGATATAGATCAATATAGTATTTGACTCACGTATAATGAACCATAATACACTCTGATGAATATTCTCCTCGGTTGTCGTTTATTATTATTTTTTAGCTGTTTGGTGAACAGCTTTAGAACTTGATTTTAAATATTTTTTTTCTTTCAATTCATTTCTGCCATCAGTCAGTCTTTGGCAGGAAAAATGGTTGACTTAGTTTACTTACAGTAAGTGTTGCAGGAATAATTTGCGAATGGATTTTTTAAATTTAATCAGGAATAATTAAAAGTAAATTTAATTATCATAAAGTTTCAGTACTTGTTCAAAATGACCTCCTAAAACAAAAGTACGAATATTAATACGACGTAAAAAGTTTAAATGTACTCTTTGCAACAATTCCGCATACTTTTTTAATATGTTGACTGCATTTTGAATTCTTCCCCACAATTCCTCTTCATTATTAATCAGTCTGTAGTATCCCATCGTTTTTAAAGATCCCCGTAAAAAATAATGCAACAAAGTCATATCCGGTGAGCATGGGCTAGAGTACAGGTGGGTTATTTCCTCTACTAATCCAATTGTTTGGATACTATTGATATAAATAATTGCGGACATTTAAAGTAACATGCCAGTCAGTGTAGAGCTTCAGAGAGGAAGCATTAACAAAATTCAAACCCAATGTCACAAATGCCAGCAGTTTGGGCACACCATCTCAAACTGCTACGCCAAACCTGTGTGCCATAGGTGCGCAGGTCCGCACTTTTATAAAGAGTGCACTAAAACCACCGATACCCCAGCAAAGTGTTGCAACTGCGGGGGGGAACACCCAGCTAATTACTCACAATGCACCAAAAACCCTAACTTCAAGAAACCTCTACCACAAACACGGCCAGTGAACACAAACATAACATTTGCACAAGTCACTAAACCACCACAACAACAACAACAACAACAACAACCACAACAACAAGCTCCAAAACCTACACAAACAACACCCACAAACAAAAACATAAACACAAACTCCCAAACGAGTGCAATGCCGCAAGCAAACGGATTAATTGCTCTTCTTACTATGTCTGAACAAGACATAGTAACAAAACTGAATAAAATTTCAGAAATTATAAATAAAAATCCAACATTGAGACTATTTGCTAATCTCAATGGCTAATAATAAACCTAAGCACCTATTTTTAGTCAGTTGGAACGCGAACTCTCTTTACCCCAAAAGACACGAGTTTGCTGACTACCTGACCGAAAATAACATAGACATTGCACTCGTACAGGAAACATTCTTACGCCCACAAACAAGATTACACATCAAAAACTACACAATCTACAGAAATGACAGGGCACAGCGTATGGGGGGCGGCACTGCCATTTTTGTAAAAAACAACATTACACATGACGCAATACAACCACCACAGTCAGACATACTGGAGGTGACAAGCATCAAAGTCAGTCTAACTGACGGAGACATTGTCATTCATTCAGTATACAAACCACCACAACACAACTTACCACTAGACGAAACCACAAAACTCTTCAACTACACACTGCCAGTTCTTGCAGCAGGAGATTTTAACTGCAAACATAGATCTTGGGGATGCAGGGCCACCAATGCAGGTGGCACTGCATTGCTAAGAGCTTCGCAAGAACTGCACTTCACAGTACAAGCACCACTTGAACCCACACACTTCCATCACGAACGCTCAGATATACTAGACATAGTACTCACTCAAAACATCGCACACAATGTTGTGATTGACAATCTGGAGGATTTATCCTCATCAGATCATTCTCCGATTGCCATCACAATAAACAACATACACGAGCACAAACAAGCCAACATACAACAATTCATACACTGGAACATATTCAAAGAACACTTAACACAAAACATGCACAACTTACCATACATCGCCTCCAAAGCGGAACTAGACAACGAAGTTGCTAGGTTCACTGAGGAGATACAAGCAGCCATAAACGCAGCCACAAAAACAGTACACACAAACCAAAACAACCCATACTCGCTTCCACAAAGCATAAAAGACAACATAAGGCTCCGAAACAGGCTAAAACGACGAGCCAAACTAACAAACAATCTAGACTTAAACACACTAGCAAACAGACTCACGAATACAATCAAAACAGACATAAAAACTCACAAAAACAACGCATGGACAGAATACATCACAACAGTCAACCCACAAAACAACTCTCTATGGAAAATCGCCAAAACGATGCAAGGTCGCAACAAAGTGACATATCCTAACATCCATGGACTGAGAGGAATGGTGTATTCCAGCGAAGAGAAGGCTGAGGCCTTCGCAGACTCGCTGGAGTCGCAATTCACCTTAGGCGATGGGGCCCAGGATATAGATCACGAGGCAACCATAGAGAGAAACTACAGAGAAATACTAACTTACGAAAACGAACACCAAGACGACGAAACACGACCAACAAACACCGCAGAAATTGCGCAAATTATTGCGCAATTAAACCCGAAAAAAGCACCCGGCTACGACAACATACCAAACAGAGCACTAAAAAACTTACCACAAACAGCCATACTCAAATTCACTTACATAATAAACACAATACTATCACTAAAACACTTTCCAAAATCTTGGAAAAAAGCAAAAATAATACTAATCCCTAAACCTCACAAAAACTTGATCTTTCCTCAAAACTGGCGACCTATCAGCTTGCTCTCATCGCTGAGCAAGCTGACGGAGAAGGTTATGTTGGAGAGATTAAACTCACACATATCACAAAACAATCTGATCCCAGATGAACAGTTTGGGTTCAGAAAACAACACAGCACCGAGCTCCAACTTGCCAGGCTTGTTGAGGAGGCGACTAGAGGACTGCAAAGACGGGCATCGACCGGAGTTGTAGTCCTTGACGTCGAAAAAGCCTTTGACAAAGTATGGCATGAGGGACTCATACACAAACTAGACAGACTACACAATCTTCCACCTCCACTAACTCAACTCATAGCCTCATTCCTCAAACACAGATCCTTCACTACACAAATAAACACAGCACTATCCACCACAAGGCGCATAGAGGCAGGAGTCCCCCAAGGCTCTCCTCTGTCGCCAACGCTATACTCATTATACACAACAGACATACCTAGACACCCAAACACTAAACTCTCCATATACGCAGACGACACATGCATATTCTCAACAAACAACAATTACACAAGACTCAAAAATCACATACAACAACACTTAGACTCCATATACGAATGGGCAGAAACTTGGAATATTAAAATTAATGAAGGAAAAACACAGGCCTTGCTCATAACAACTAAACGTAATAAACCTATTCCAAATTTAAATCTCGAAAACTCAGTAATAAGATGGTCAAACTCTCTTAAATATCTAGGGGTAACCCTAGATAGCAAACTCACTTTTCAAAAGCACATTCAAGCAAAAGTAAACGAAGGCATTGGAGCCAAACAAGCTTTCTATCCATTAATTAACAGAAATAGTAAAATGTCACTAAAGAACAAACTAATGCTCTATAATCAGATAATAAAGCCCAAAATTCTATATGGAGCCATGCATACACATGCATGCAAAACAAACAAGAAAAAACTTCAAACATTCCAAAACAAAACACTTAGACAAATTGTGAACGCACCTTGGTACGTTCGCAATGCAGACATTCACAACGACCTCAAGGTAGACACAATAAACACATATCTGGCAGGCAAACACACAATATTCTTAGAACAAGTTCGCAACCACACAAACCCAATCATACGAACACTATTCAGCAGAGTAGCACATCCAAACAGAACAGTACATAAAAGCTTACTACTTCCACCAGAGCACTAAATCACATTCACATTACACAAAGAAAAAAATAAAAAACCCAAAAAAAAAAAAATAATATCAATATCATTCTATCTTCAAAATTTAAAATCTCCAAAACTTTCAAAATTTTCAAAAAACTCAAAAATTTTCAAAATTTCTAAAGGTTCGTTCCTTTTCGAAAAATCAAAAATCTCAAACTCAAAAATTTTTCAAAATTTTAAATCAAATTTTTTCAAAAATTTTTCAAAAATCTAAATCACAAATATCACTAACAAAACTAGAATGATTCAAAAACAGCTGGAGACGAGAGCATCGCTGATGCCCTAGGCCGGGTTCCCGCCTAAAAACGGGGGTGTACAGGCATTAAGGGACTGCACGGGGTAGCTCGCCGTATGGGTTCCATGCGTAGAAGTAGAGTCAGGGGGTAACACCCTGCGTATCACGTGCAGTTCTTTCCTGGGGTGATCGTTTTGGACTTGCGGAGAAATCTGCATAATCCAAAGCGATCAGCCTCGCCTAGGTGTCTACAGTTATCCTCTTGTCTGCTTAAAATCGCAAAATCAAACAACACTTGCTCCTTCACTAACCGGCATCAAGAATCCAAGACGACACGAAAACCAATAACGGAAAACAACATGGACCAAGACAGTGCAAGAGTGCCCAGCGCACTAGCACAATGGAAACTCACACTAAGCAAGTAAAATGTAGTGCAGCACCGTCATGCATAAACCACATAACTCATCGAAGTTGTAATTGTAAATCGTCTAATAAATCTGGCTGCATATTTTGTAAATGCTCTAAATATTCCACACCATTTAGACGTGGCGGTAAAATGACACGATCCATAATAAAATTTCCAATGATTCCTGCCCACACATTAACCCTAAACTCAAGTTGGTTACATCACTTCTTGTAAAACATGCTTCGTCAGTAAATAAAATTTGCTTATCAAAATTCACATTCTGATGTCTTTCTTCGCTAATAAATCGACAGAAGCCCAATCGTTGATCGATTATTGGGAGGCAAAATGTGTAATCCTTTTGGATATGGCATGAACGATGCTGCTGTTTCTTCGTTCCATGAACTACTTACAGCCTGGGCTACTCCTACCTCTAAACCTAAGCATCTGGTGCTTTATGTAGGATCTTCAGCGATTTTTTCCAAAATTTGATCCTCAACCTCAGGATTCCTTATCGTACGTTGCCGTCCATAATTGGCAGTTACAAGAGTGAAATTACCGATCTCGCGAAGGCGTCTCTCAATAGCAGCAAATGTTTGACGGTTTAGTATGTGCCGATTTGGATATATTTCCCTGGCTAAAACTTCTACGGCGATTCCCTTCACAACACTGAAAAACTAATAGCATATCCGTCATTTCTGAAGAACTGTATGCTTCAGCCTTTTTGACAGACAATAATTCAAGCAATTTAAAATTTTACTGTCAAAACACTTTACTTATTCTCGCATTGGCAAATTCTCACTGAAACATTCTGTACACCAAATCAGACAATTTTTTTCTGCCGAAAGGATTAGGTACTGATAGCGAAAATTCTTAAAATACAAAAAATATTTAAAATCAAATAGTCTGTCTGCAAATAAAATCCAGAGCGGTTCACCAAACAGCTAAAAAATACGCGGTTTTTGTATGTACAATGTTAGGACATTTACGTACACTCCAAAAAATTATCTAAAAAAATACATTTTCATAATTTTCATAATTCACTGACCAAAATGCATCCTCAAAGATAACAGCCAATTTTTTTTATTCAAAATAATTTAAATAATTTGATTATTCCGGTGCGACATCGAGCACTAAAAACCAAAATATCTCGAAAACGACTGACTTTGGCGGATTTTAACAAGGGTACCTTTTTGCCAAAAAATGTTCAGGAAATTATTTCCTTAATAAAAAAAGTACAGCACTACACTGCCCATTTTAAACCATCGGAAGTGCAGTGTGAAGTGTCCTTTAACGGCCACAGTAAAAAAGTGTCCATATTCGGGTCTCGCATCCCAAAAAAACCCAGGGTACCAATTTTTAAAGTAGTACGTTAAAAATGTTCATGCACTTTAAAAAAATTTAATATTTTAAATTTACCACCATGTATCTCGGAAACAGAGCATATTTCGGGCTAAGGTACAACTTTTCTTTATATCGACTTTTTAGAGACACCCTGCACTTTTTTCTTTTACAATATTTTTATTGCCATGTAGTCAAAGATAAATTTTATTTTTTAGATAGCCCCATAAAAAGTATCCGGAAAAGTAAGATCGCGGCTATTTGCTGGCCATGATATTATATTGTCCCATATCGTCCAATCCAAATTGAGTATTGAGTTTCGTGAGACTATAGTATGCGCAAGTGCTACATTTTGTGGTCAGACAGTTTGTAAAAGTTCATTAGTATATTTTCTAAAATGTCTTTTATATCTTATCTTAAACATGATGAGATAAATCTGCCCAGACATGGCGAATTATAAAATATAGGCTCAACCACTGCTGTCCAGAACATCTTAGTTTCAAATACTGTTCTGGATTTTCTACAGCCCAAAAATGTTTTTCTGTTTGCTACTCCTGCTGTGCTAAAGTGGTTTCATCAGTTCATAAAAGCTTTGCAAAAATGAGAATCATTGTCCAATATTATTTATAGCAAAGTGGTTTGGGCTCTATTTTCTTCGCGTAAATGCTGCACTTTTCGACATGTAAATGGGTGAAATTTATCATTCTTAAGAATTCGCCAAATTTTCCCAAACTAATAGCTCCTTCCCGTATTGAGTTTACCGGATTCTCTAATTAAAAAAAATATTATAATTAGTATTTGTTTACCTCATTAAACCAAATATGTTTAAGTATTTATTATACTTAAACAATATAAAAAGAAATATTTAATTCTTCACACGGGTTTTTACTTTCCGTAATCGTTTCAAAATATCTCTCGCTACATATACCTACCAAATTCGCATTCAAAAATATTGTGAGATGAAGTAATTTTTTTTATTCTTTAAAACTATATATATTTTTGTGTTGTACCCACTTGCTACTCGCATTGGGCCTTAAATCCCAGCCTAATATAAGCTTGATAGTAAAAAGGCCCTGCTTTTAAGCCCCATCAAAGATTTTGCTTGCGTGCGTAACCTAAATAATCTTTTACTAAAGAAGATTTCTGTTTCCTTTCCATTTAAGAAATTAAATATTCATGCGGTTCAAAACGGATAAAAGCAACTTTGTGATCAAAAGTAGGTATATGTTGAGTTCAACTCTTGAATACAATTGACTTAAATTAGAAGAACGACCTGTAAACATAATCTCAAAACTAATAGCAATATCCGCTTCATTCGCATTTATCTGCATTTGTTTAAATGCAAAATTTCCCCACAAAATAGTAAATTCAAACCCGTAAGAGAACGTTAAAATCCCAAAGATTTTCAGATTTTAAAGCTGGATTAATAGATTGACGTAACTTGAGAAAAGCATAAAAATAAGGAGTTAGAATGCAAATTTAAGTGGGGCAATTTATAGATCGACATAACATAAGATACAACATAAGCTTAACATAAGGAGTCCACCAACTTTTAACTTCTTATGATATGTGTTTATGTTCGACCAATGAAAACACTGAATTACAATTATTTACCTTTTTTTCACCTGACAGCGAGCAGATAAAAGAAAGACATAAGCGATACACTTAAAGTTGGTGTTTCGAATTTTGGTATGCTTTTTATTTGCTTGGCTTGTGTTTATAAATGGTTATAAATCGACCATTTATTACAATGTGTCTATGCTATGCTTATATTATGTCAAATTATAATTCCAGCTTTAAATTCATATGACTACCGGTTGTCAAAATATTTTATGGGCCCATAATACACTGGATGTATGCACAGGCATTTTCACATTTAGAAATAAAATATTAATATTATGGCCTATTTTTATAGCAAATATCTACATCCAAGTTTTATTATGTTAAAATATAATCTTTTATTTGTTTAAGTACACAATTATTAGATATTTTCTAAAGATTTTTACCATTTACAAACATAAATAAATTTCTAACGCAGTAGCTATTTATATAAAAGAAATTCACA
Organism: Pissodes strobi; assembly: GCA_016904865.1. NCBI lineage: Eukaryota > Metazoa > Arthropoda > Insecta > Coleoptera > Curculionidae > Pissodes > Pissodes strobi. Next base: position 50,907 of record MU184670.1, on the reverse strand, counting down.
GCTTTTTACAAAGATGCAACCGGGGAGCGTTTTTGTATAATTTACATGTTTAAGGTGAAGGAGCCGAAACAAAATATTGTGACACTGTGTTGAACGAAGGTGCGCAGATCATCCGGAGCCGCAAGGCTCGAATTGCGTTCGTTCAACACAGTGTTACAATATTTTGTTTCGGCTCGGTGGGCGCGTGCGGCTTGTTCGGCTCGGGCCAGTCTGCGGTTACCTACAGTGCATTTTTGATTAGCTGCTGTTAATCATATAGCGACCCAGTATTCATAGTTATAATATACGTGACTACAATGCACTACTAATGTGTATACATTTCGAAGTCTATTTCAGCCGTACATTTTTGAAGTAAAAACTTCTTTAGGCGCGTTTTGCGTTTTTTCCTAAGGATTGATTTTGGTAAAAACGTCACGCATCACGCTAGGAGCCGTCACGCTCGGATATATATGGCATGCTCCCGTATAGGTGGAGGGCTGAAATTTTCAGGGGATGTAGCCGGGGTAAAAAAGAAGATCCTGGACGAAAACGAGACCCTCCACCCCTCCACGTTTGCCCAGGGGAAAGGGAGAAGAAAAAACTTAAATAGTTAATTTCGGGAGAACGGGAAGAGGTACGGGGTCGAAATTTTTATGGCAGGTGCGCCTCATGGGTGGCCACCTTATATCATACGGAGGGACCGGGGCTCTAATTTAAGGGGGGTTTTAGCGGAAAACCCCTTTTTCGCCCGTATCTCTGCAACGAAGGCTCGGACCGAAATTCTGACAAACGATGACCCCGCTTGTTGAAGTTTTCACTTCTATCGTGTGATCTTAAGCACACACACAATGTTTTTCCCTTTATTCTTTACAGAATTACAGCTCTTTCTTTGTATTCCTTCAAGTTTTTTAAAATTGTTATGATGAGACACAAAGTTTTTTCGATAAAGTAACGTCTTTAATTTGTTACTGGCGGCTAGTGCCACGGATTTCACTTTGACTTTCACATTGCTAAGTATTATTATGGCTTTACATGGCCCTCCGCTCGCTTCGCTCGCTACGGGGGCTCAGTCAACAAAAACGAACCAAGTGCTAACCAAAACTAACCCAAACTAACCCGAAATTAATAAAAAAAGGTAAATTAATAAAAAACAATAAATAAAACATATGACGCGACCGACGGGAATCAAACCCGCAGCGCAAGAATGACAGGCAAGCACTATGCCTATTACACCACCGAGGCGTTGTAGAAAGTTTAGCTAGAACGTAGAGACATGAGACATGCAGACATATGGCGTCGCGATCTGCACTGTAACCGCGTATATTGTTCCTAGGTACACTCAGGCCGTGTATGATTTATGCCAACCAATAATATTCAATAAAAACGAAGTTAACACTGTATTCATGTATATTATACAAAAACGAAACCGGGGGAGATATTGAAAATGCCGAAGCAGAATGCAACGCTTCCTAAATTTGAGATCTGAGAAAACTCATAATTGTGTTGAAAGTAATAGGTGATATAAGTTTGGGTTAGATTAGATTAGATTACGTAAGTTTGTGTACCAAAATATACTATATAAATGCATATTACGTTCTTTTTTACAATTTATAATATTAAGTGTGGTTGTAAAAAACAAAATAATATTTCTATTCGATTCATCTCTCAATCCCCAATTTAACGATATGCAACACAACTAGTCTGTCGTGAGAAACTAAAAGTTACCCTCAGACACCCCTAATACAATTTAAGGTAAAGAATAACTTCTAGCAGATTACGTAAGTGTAGTTTGCCAACATATACTACATAAATACATATTACTTAAAGTTTCGTTCGTTTTTACAATTTATAACCATAGAGATGGTTGTAAAAAACAGAAAAAAACATTTGCATTCTATTCGTCTCTCAATCATCGATTTAACAATATGCAACACGACTTCTTTTTCATGAGAAACTAAATCACCGTCAGCCACCACTAACACAATTTAATGTACAGGGTTATCCAACGAGGACTAGACAAGGCGATTTTTTGACTTTCCCTGTACTATTATAAAAAAAAAATTGAAATAGCCATCTTATGTAATTTTCTCCCGCGAATTCGGATATGTCCAGCAAAAAACAATTGAACATCAAACAAAAATGTTCTAGGGGTCACTCTGATATATTTTTTTAAATGGGATGCCACGTATATTATTGCATATGGATTGTGCGAAAAAGTCTAGACATATTTCATGAATAATCTCCTATACCTATCTCTAACGGTTTTTGAAATATTGACAGTTGAAAATCGACCATTTACCAAGTTTGACAGCTTGTAAAATCTAAACGGCTAAAGATAGAATAAAATGGTTGGCACTTTCCTATATTGGTTTTTCATAAGCTATCATATAACACTAACTTTTTATTTAACCAGAGGTTAAATTTATCCGGGATTTTTTAACCTCTGGTTAAATCTGAAGTTAGTGTCATACGATAGCTTATGAAAAACCAATATAGGAAAGTGCAAACCGTTTTGTTCTATCTTTAGCCGTTTAGCTGTTAAACTTGGTATATGGTCAATTTTCAACTGTCAATATTTCAAAAACCGTTAGAGATAGGTATAGGACATTATTTGTTAAATGTGTCCAGACTTTTTCGCACAATCCGAATATGCAATAATATACATGGCATCCCATTCAAAAAAATATATCAAAGTGACCTCTAGCACTTTTATTTGATGTTCAATTGTTTTTTGCTGGATATATCCGAATTCGCGGGAGAAAATTACATAAGATGGCTATTTCAGTTTTTATTTTATAAAAGTACAGGGAACGTCAAAAATTCGCCTTGTCTAGTCCTAGACTTTTCGCGGATTGCGTAAGTTTAGTTTACCAAAATATACCAAATAAATGCATACTAGTTCAAGTTTCGTTTGTTTTAATCGAATCCGGGCCGTGCGTCGTATCACAAGCAGATTATCTGACCATTGCACTGCACTACCAGATCGTTGAAAGCAATTCAGTGGACCGTAAAGACATGGTTGATTATGCCGATTCGGCCAACGTTGCTTCGCGTCGTGTGGAACCGAGCAGAAAAATTCAATACAGACCGCTGTCTGAAGACGCTATTGTAAATTAGTTGTGGTTAAATTGTTTATTTATAGAAATGAGTAATGATAGCACACCATTTGTTTTCTAAAAATTTGTTTTTACCGCTCTTTGACATTATGTTTATTAAATAAATATCAACCAAAATCACTTCATTACAAATGTTATATAATTACGACTTTATTACCCACGACCCATTCCCTCCCCACTATTTTTGTAGACCAGCCCAGATTAAAAAGTTGCGCCAGGGCCCAAGACCATATCACTACGCCACTGTCTACCAGTGGCGTGCTTACCATGGAAGCTAGGGAAGTAAAGCTTCCCTAATGCAAATGCTTTATTATTAATTAATTCGTTAACGATAATAAAAATAATATCTCTATTTGAAATCTGTATCAGCAACAAAGTTTCTCATTTGAATCTGAGCGCTTTTGTTCGCTTTTGTCAAACACCGCTACATCCAAGCCGCTTACTTGAATCCGAGCACGCTTTTATTACCCGCATAAGCATACGCGCCCGCCCGCTGTGTTTCTTGTTGAATCTTGGAATCTGCTATTCTTCAGCTTAACAGGGCTAACGTAATTTTGCATTTGATTCCATTGGACCAGGCGTGTCTAGAAAAATTTAAGAAAGTTCGGTTCGTCGCTAATCCGACGTGAAATACAGAAATTTTTCTTAGTTTTTCAGTTATTACTTTTTATTTGGGTATAATTAGTGCTTTCGTGCTTAAAAAAACCTTTATATTCTCATTTTTACAGCTGCGACTCGACAGATTATGGCGACTTCCGCGTTCGATGATTTAAGTGTTGCCGGTACTTCGAGATCAGTTTTGTTTCCTTTGGGTTCATGTGTATGACTGCATTGTATGTAGTTTAGTAAATCGAGGATTCCAACTTTACAGTTTTTAAGAAAAAAGGCAAATTATTTCAAGACGCCAACTCCACTTCTTAAGGACTTATCAAAACAAACTAAATCCTACCTAAGACATTTTAATAGGTGTGAGGGGCTGATTGGTGGCGACAAAATCTGCATTATAATACTGGCCATTTTTTTTATTTTCGAGTGAATGGAATAAGACCGGTTTCTGTGATTGGAACAATTTACATACGTTAATTAAAAGACATCACGGTAGCAAGGCGCATATGCAAGCTATCATAAAAGAGAAAACTTTCGGTAAAACAAGAATTGAGCATTGAGCATATGTTAGATATCCAACAAAAATTATCGGTACAGAAACAAACGCCATTGCCATTGAAAAAGCGTCCCGAAGGTGTGCTTTTTTAACGACTTTTGGGTGAAAACTGGAAATCAAGAGGACGCCGAAGGCGTCTTTTTTCAACAATTTTAACGACTTTTGGGTAAAAATTTGGGCGTGGCAACCCAAAGATTTTTCAATAATGCTTGGTAAAATCCGCTTCGTTCTTAACGCGCGCCGGGACTAAAACTTGAAGGTCACGACACACGACGAGCGATACATGACGAGCGATACACGACGAGCGACACGACCTGGCGGAACGAAAAATATGAGAATATTGTTATTGTGATATCTTTGTTAGTTTGCAAGCAAAAAATATGGGACTTGCTCTAATACCTTGTCAAGACATAAGCGAAACTTTTATGAAGAATATATATTTTTTTTCATTTAGGCCTTCTCTTTTTGTTAATTGAGTGGTATATTTAAAAAAAACTACTTTTTAACCAAATCCGTTACGATATATATAAGGCTAGGGCGTTTAAGTTCAAGAAGTTTCACTTCAGATATGCGTACATAGTGCACACGCTTTTTTAACTATTTTAATGATTTTTGAATAAAAATTGGGCCTGGCAACCCCAAATTTTTCCGCCTTCGGTGGGCATTCACCTTGCACAGCTTCCCCATTTCTAAACGGCTCGCTGGACACGCCACTGCTGTCTGCATAATATCCTCCTCAGATGGATGAGAAAAAAAGTTATTTTATATAATGTTTTATTTTATCTAATAAAAAGTATTGATTAAACTTTTTCCGTTTGCATTTTTTCTGACTATTCCGGTCTTGCACCATTTTCTGCCATGAACTATTCTCCGAGTATTTCTAATCACTAAATTCTTCTGATAATTTCTTCCTCAATTGCAACAAGTAGCCTGTGGCTTCGATGTCTGCAGACATATTAGCTGGTGTTGGACATTAAAAATATAAGGAATGCTATTTATTTCATATTTGTTTTAACAAACAACAAATTAAGTAAATATACCTATATGAAACAATCTATCTTTTTAAATGGGTAATTACGTTTACAACTAATACTAAGGCATTTTCGACGAACATCTAACTTTGTCTGAAAATTGGGTCCTCTGATAGCAAATCTAAGTATTTAAAACATAGCTTATTTAGCATAATATCGGTTTAAGCCATACCTAGGGCCTCCTTAAAAAATTATATATTTGGCCAAAGCAACAAAAAATTCATTCAATAAAACTTTCCTTATCGACTTAAACCATTAATCCATTTAAATCAGCCTGGAACAGTTCAGACATTTTGGAGAGATAATTCTGTATTTGTCATTCCTTAATCCCCAAACAAGGCAGATTGTTCATGCCCCAAACGATCCAAACACCCAAAGATAAACATAAACAAAGAATTAATTAAACTGTCATTTGTACTATCTCCCCACTTCCGGCTGCTAATAAATTTTCTGGCGTTCACATTAGCCCGCGATTTCCGCCTAATGCATCTCTAAGCGTGACTTATTCATAAAAAATACACCGCTGTAAGATCGTGTTTTATGTTTTATTCGTAAAAATTTGGGTACATATTTTTGGAGACATTCATACCTGAAAATCAGGAGTCAAAAATGTTTTAAAGATTACTAAGCTTGGGAAAGCAATATCCTTTGTTTGAATATCATATTTCTTTTTGCTTGAAATATCTGATTTAAAAAACGTACACAAATTATCCCAATACAATGTTTAAAAAAAACTTCCCAAAAACACGTAATGGTATTGAAGAATCATTAAGTACAGAGGGAATTAAAAATGTGTTTAATGACGCCACGTGTTAGCAAACTTGTATCTTTATGATTCTTCTGCCTAGAAAGCCACTATCACTATAGTACTAGAATCATTAATTGATGGGTCGACTGTAACAACGTTGTATGTAACGTTTTGTTGAAACACTATATTTCCCTAAAACAATGTATGATATTTTGATTGGAGTGTATTATTGGCGCCACTGGGATTGAA
>MU184670.1:27479-39622 GCA_016904865.1 Pissodes strobi | reverse complement strand
GGGATAGCAGGGCAGGTAGCCATGACTGGCGAGGTCCTTAATATTAAAGATGCGTATGCAGATAAAAGGTTCAACAGAACCGTAGATCAACTAACAGGCAACTACATATATTAACATACTAAATGAAACACACTTTGTATTCCATGCAAAACTGTTGTTTTGCATGGAATACAAAGGGTGTTTCTTTTAGTAAGTAGATCTATATTTGATATTATTTCCATTGAGGACTTTTCTGATGACGTGAACACGTTTCTAAGCATGTTATGTATGTAGTAATATTAGGAAATTTCCTATTACAGAGAATATTATTTTCTCCTTTTTTAGGATACACCACTCAAACAATCCTATGCATGCCGATTTATATAAGAGGCTCAATAATTGGAGTTGTTCAAATGGTTAACAAACATTCAGGAACTTTTACCAGAGATGACGAAGCTGCATTTGAAACGTTTGCTATTTACTGTGGACTAGCATTGCACCATGCAAAATTGTACGACAAAATTAAAAAAAGTGAACAGAAGTATAAAGTGGCATTAGAGGTACAAAAATAGCTATTTATGCAACTAGTTTCAAAATGAGCGTATTTTTTCCATTAGACGGTAGCTAGTATGCCAAAAAGAATCGATTTTGCAACGCGTTTTGTAGATTTTTGTGTGTAATTGAGTCATTACCAAAATAATAAAAAGGTGTGGAACATATTTAGTTTAGGTGTAAATAAACAATATTTCCGTTTTCTTTAATACGGTTTTATGGGGACACTGTGGCTAATATTAATTTATAATAACTACTATAAGTCTTAAGAAACGATTAATATTACACGCATATTGAAATCAACATTCCAACACAAGTATTTAATTTAAATAACACAAGTGTTGAAAGTACCAGTTTTCCCATGAGAAGGTTTTAACCACGATGCATCAGCCGAGTGCGGAAATTTCGGAGGTTGAAACGTACTTCCACACGAATCACTATTTTTCCTACGACCACCGATAAAAATGGCACAAAAAGCATTATTTAGCTTCTTAAGAAATGATTAATATCACACGCCTATTGAAGTCCACTTTTGAATATCTGTGTTGAAACATCTTGCCATCTATTCAAATAGAGTCGTTTTAAAATTGCTTTTCAACACGTGTGTGTGTGGCATAGCATGTTTTTTAAATTTTCCTAAGTGGTCGTAGGAAATAGTTATTTTCCTAACAAACGCGGAAAGTGATATTTTCCCGCACGCGATTGCCGTTACCCGAACGACGCGAAGCGGACTGGCTGCTCAAAGTATCACTCGTAGATTGCAAAGTGCATGAGGATGATGACGACGGAGACGGCATTGGTTGCAAGTGCAAAAAATCAATGAAATGTAATGTTAAAATTGACATTTTTATTTTCCCGCACTAGTGCGAAAAAAAAATACTTTCCCGCACTTTCAAAACTGAAATGCGGGCGGGAAAGTGGGGAAAAACGCACGGTCGTAGAAAAAATATTTATCGAACCATCCTCATCTGTCAAGTCAAAATGTCAAATCAAATTGACAGCATCTACCATCTATTCAAATAGAATGTTGGAAACACTTTTCAACACGGGTGCTTACAAAAATTTCAATACGTAGTCATGTTAACTGTGGTTTTGTTTCTCATTTTGATAAACGGTCATAAGAAAAGTATTTTCAACGCGATTTTATTTGTAATTTGAGAGCATATTTGATTTGAAACATTGACTTCACAGATGTGGATGACGCAATAAGTACTTTCTCCACAGCTGCGCGCGCGCACAATAACTAATTACTAAATTCAAATGAAATCGCAAAATCGACGAAAGCCGCGGATCCTGATTTTACGCTCTAGAGGGTACATGGAAAATAAAATTCTCACTTTTTCCGTCAAGTTAGCTACGAATAGTCATGGCAACCGAAAATAAATAAATGACAGTGGTGCGTTTGTTACAGTTGTTGCTGGTGCTGGCACTCCTGTTCTAAATATGCCCGAATATAATATGTTAAAAATGCCAGTCATTTGCAAATTTCAGCATAAGTATAGAGAAAAATGTGCACTTGATTTTTAAAAGTGCGGCTGTAGAAAAAGTTCTGTGTGTTTTTCGAGCGCAAAGTAAGATTGCCGTTTTCGAAAGATTACCGCGCTCCATTACGTGTCGCGCGGTAACATTCTTTCTCAATCGGCAGTCCGTTACTTGTCGCTCTAAAAACATAAATAACTATTTCAACATTAGTGATGAAAAGGGGATTTCAATGCACGCGTATAATTTTAATCGCTTTCTTAAGATCTAAAAAGTGCTTTTTTTCATCTTCATAGCTCTATCCAATAAATTCGATCATATAAGCAATTTACGTTGGAAACGTAACAAAAAAATACGATCACACATCAACAGCGAACAATACTTTCCGCTAATGCTGCTGTATTTTTTTAATGCATAATTCCATTATGTATAGATGAAAACTCTAATTACTTTTCATTATCAAAAATACAACATACAATATTAACTACGGCATGACGAAGACTGCATTCCGTCTCGTAAGCAGATTATATGTTATATCGGCTTGCTCGGCTATCATGCAACGTAGCAGTTTTGGGAACCGCTTCTGGTTTATCAGCTGACGGCTAACACGGCCATCCTGCAAGTGGAGCGTCTTCGCTCCTAATAGACCTATGTTTCTAGAAATACAAAAACTACAGCAGTATTTTTGTAATAGTCCACGATTAATACGGTAAATTATTTTCTCTAGTGTTGATAGCTATTATTCAAAGACATTGAAACATGTATCAAATTAGTCATTGTTTACATAGTAAACTTTATTGTTGTTCATGATTACCACTATGAAGTGTACCTATTTTCATACCTTATTTCTTTATTTGTATTTATCTTTGTTACCTAGGTAGTATTGCCACCTATTTTTATCTAAGCAGAGTGGGATCGCCACTTGCCCCTTACTTTTAGTCACATAGCGTGGGATTGCCACTAACTTTCTTTACATTTTAGATGGTGCTGCCATCTATTTTCACCTAAGTCTAGTGGGATTGCCACTAACCCATTTTTACATCTTACATAGCTGATAGTGTCAACTTTACCTTCTAAGGCAAAGTAGGATCGCTACTATCCTTTTCTTTTAATTCTTATTACTATTTACCATTACATTACAAATTCAACAATAATTTTAGGTAAATCTATTTGCTAAACTGTATATCGTATGGCAAAAATAAATGATAAGATATTCAAATGAATCAACAGCTGAACCACTAGATCAATTCAATTCAAGAAAATCATAAGTGTACTATCACCATCAATCACATCATCACCATTAAAATTGCAACAATTATTTTAGGCAAATCTATTACATCAGTTTTGTATTAGAGGCAACACCTTTCATAATTCGTGACATTCGTTCTCATTTAAGTTAAAATACGAGAACCGTCAAAGTTATAATTCCAAACAACTTGCATCAGCTTTAATCGTTTTAACTTTAATATTAGCCATTTTACCTTTAAGGCCCATGGCCCTGACGTCGGTTGAAATTCTAAAGTAATTAATAAAACAAACTCATAGCCTATATCCTAACTACTAGTACTAAATTATAATATCTCGTATCTCCACGGTTTCATTTCTGGAACGAATCAGTGAAATTTAGATTATTCATCATTCATCGAGACATCTCTCGATGGTACACACCTTAGAGTATAGACAAATCTTTAATCTAAGCGTTGTTTGAGTAAAGGAGACCTTTATTCAAACAACGATCTAAGTCATTGTCTTTTAAGTAATGTCTAAGTCCACTCAATACTGCGACTAGCAACCATATAACATAAGCGGTACTTAGTATATGCTAAGAGCAACGGCCAACCAAATGTACCATTTACCAAATTGTCAAGAATCTTCAAATAGTAATACTAAATTAGTATCACAGCTTATACCGTACCGAATCAGTTATTTAACTCTACGTCGGCTCCTTTGATGTCGATGAAGCCAGATTTGACTTTTTCATGTTTTCCTCATTTTTCGCGCATGCCCTTCATACATTAAAAATGTTAGGTTTTAATGACCAGCTGGAACTCAACAGAGACGGACTGGATTTAATTTAATTTACATTTTTAGTAAATTAAATTAAACATGATATATAAGTGAAATTGATAAAAAAAAGATATCTGGTAAACGTGATCGAGAATGATCAGTCATTTATACATAACCATGAATATGGTGTAAATAAATATATAAATATTTTGATATGAACATAGAATATCAATTTTTTCTACAACCGCGCGCAAAATAACTAATTACTAAATTGAAATGAAATCGCAAAATCGACGAATGCCGTGGATCCTTATTTTGCGCTAAAACTACATATTATGTCTACAATTTATGTCTCAAGTTTAAAAAGTTAAACTTCCTGCAGAAGGGAGCCAAACAATAATTATCGACGTAGAATATTAATTTATCATGCAATGTGATATGAATGAACTATACTTTAATCTATATACTTAATGTAAGCATCTACTTATAACCTTTCATCTTTCGGAAAACTAAAATATCCTGAAGCTGGATTGGCTTTCTTGAACCCTTTGCAGACAAAACAACGTACGACCATGGGTTAACAATAAAAACACTTTAATGATTAAATGTTCAAAAAGTTAACACACTTAAATAAATAAATAATCGAGCACAAATAATAACACGCAAACAATCCAATCTAAGAACGTAACATGCTGTTTCTTGTCAAAAAATCGAGAGTCCAACGCTGTTCGGTGTGTTTAGTTTCCGACTCAACCAGGTGCGGCATCCGTTTATGTCTCGTCGATTCGGCAAACTGTCGTAATAGAAAAAGATAACACTTCATTGGACACCAGACCGCTACTGTTATTCATAAATAAACGAAGTCGCCCTCATATAATTCGGCTCGTAGCAGACGCCCAGAATATGAGGAAAATGCTCCTATTGGTTGGATTTTATTGCTTCAAAACACGTGGAGAGTTAAATAACTGATTCGGTACGGTATAAGCTGTGTTAGTATCGACTAACAATTTCATGATCGATGTATTAAAATCAAGGATCGAATGATATCTCGATTATACAAATATCTCTCAATCGCCCATCTCCAGTCGTAGCGTAGCCGGTCGGAGTTCTTTATCTTTCACCTGTGCGGCTGAACTTTGTATTCGTGCTTGCCCACACTGCTCGGTTTTCCTGACGTAAGCAGAATAATAGATTGCTAACCTGAAATTTTAGAAAGAGAAAACAGCAACAGAAATTTATATTTTGCAATGTCAATGTTTCACTTAAATACCTCGTCTTTTAATAGTATATTATGATATAAGTGTATAAGAAGGTCTTTAAAGCACGCGCGACATATTTCAAAACACGACGCGCAGCGGAGTGTTTTGTAAGTCGCAAGGGCTTTAAAGGCCTCTTATACACATATATCATACGCTATTTTTTATTACGAATGCATCATAATCTCAAAAATGTTTTAAATATTAAACTTAAGGGATATATTGACGAATATATTAATCTGTCACATTTGACATGATCAAATTTTTCTATAGCAACCTTTAAAAAAGTAGGCGCATCATAAACATCATTTTGAGCACGCTGCAGCGTGCGATAATTATTGATTATGATGCATGCGTAATAAAAAATATTATCATTCCTTGTTTAATTCATAAATTGATCATGGAATTTCCATAACTTTATTGAAATATTTCACACAGTCTAAAGTACTATCATTACTCCCTTTTTCTTTAATGCTAATGTGCGCGCCATTATTACTTTTCACTATACTTTTATTGATAACTGATAATACCACACCTAAGTACCTCACATTGAATTGCCATGCGTGGGTCTACGCCGACGAGGGCTGCTCGGATAACGGATATTACTCTAATATTACTCTTGGAGCGTCCCTGCGACACATCATATTCTTCAGGACTGCAATTTTAAAATACAAAACAACAGATACCGGCATAGTGCTGATTTAAAATTTTAATTATTTACTTTATCAATATTTAATGATATTCTCAACATAGTATTCAAATCATTACATAACGTAAGGTCAACTTGACACTGCACACAGTACAAAGAGATTATTTAAACAAGTAATGGGGTTGCCACTATAACTTTATTTAAACAAAATACTTAATGGGATTGCCATTATTACTTTTCTTACCAAATAATAAAATTGACATTATTCCTTTAACTCAATCATTTAAATACTCCAAATTTATTTTTATTATACATCGGAAGTGCCTGTACAAAATAATTTATAGAGTATTTATCTGGTACTCGTTTGTTTATTACACACACATGTTTGTTTGAGAACTATAAATTTTTCTTTCGTTTTTAAATCTTACGAATCTTATTGTGGGATTGCCACAAACCAAATTTGCAATATTTCCCGCTAAATTATTTATTTTTGAACTTTGAATAAGTTCATCAAATCATGGCAAAGCAAAGTAGCCAATACGTTACTCACGTATTTATTTGGTGGAAGGTCACAGACGTACTTGTTCATAAGCGGCAACAGTGGTCCGCCGCGCCGCCCTGGCCTATGTAGGGCATATCGCTCATTGGGTAGTAGTACTGCACAAACTTGCCCCCGTCCCTCGTCGCGTCAGCCAGAATCTTCCACAGCCACAAGGTCCCCAAATAGAAAACAATGATGCTTGGTAGCGTGAGGCATTAAAATGCTGAGCTCGCTTGTTCGCGTACTTGAGTCTCTGCAACAGCCTTGTCTAGATCGACAAAGTTATCGTTCGACGGCGCGTCTGCTAGGAATTGCTGAGTCGTCAATAATCTCGGATTTGTTCCATGATGTAACACTTTAGGTGTATGGCCTTTTATTGCATGAATGGTAGAATTAATGTTATTTTCTATAGCAGGAAGTACAACGGTCCACTTTTGTTTTTGTTCAGCCGTCTGTAACGCTCAGTTCCCAAACAAATACAAACCTAATTTACATAAATATACAAGTTTACAATAATCTCCAACTTCGCAATAATCCCCAAGTTCACAATCGGTGGTACAGCCTTTAGTGCAGGAACAATGGCGGCCCCCAGCTTTTAGACAGTGGAGAAGGGTCGTGGTGAGTTATAATGCCTGAGCGCCACGCGGTTAACTTATCGCCATGCCCTGATGCTGGATCTTCAGTGAGATTCGACCAATAACCACGAATTGCTCTCCTCCCCGCTGTAACCTATTGAAAAACTTGGAAGGGGAAACAAAAAGAAATATCACCCCAATTAAACAAAAATAACAAGTGTATATTCCGTATTGGTGACTATACTTTTGAATTAAATAAGAAAAATAATTGCTACAAGAAGAATTTCTTGTATATGTAGCTATAACAATTAATATATAAATGTTTGCTAAAGATGGAATATTAAAAGTAACGGTTTAATGTTAAATAGTACTTTATGTTATAACTACGGCGCCCTATAAATACGAATACGTGATCACGTGTCGTTTACATGCCCTTGATTGGTGTTAAAACCTATACGGTACAAAAATATGATAACTTCTTCTACTTCGACACTCTAAATAACTCTAATCAAAAAGCAAGAAGTTAACGTGCTATTTCAAATGTACTAGATTCATGTAAGTAAAATATTCACCTATTAAATAGTAACCGTACCAGAGGTAAATCTATATGATTACGCGTCGATACGCTATGCTTATATGCGAACAGTTTCAAAAATATTTATATTATACGACGCTGAAAAGAAGTAAAACACGCGAACAAGACACGCTGAAATGAATTAATAACACGCCAAAACTATCCGGATTAGCTGGATAATCCAGTATACATATGCTAACTATTGAGAATAATTCGTTACTCCCAAATAACTTGAAGGTAACTATATTTTAAATCAAGTCATACCATCAATACTTTCATTAAGCAAATTCATCCGAAAATTTAATTTAATTCGCCCTAAATCACCAATCAAATAAAACACAATAATGAAATGAAATAAAATAAAAGTCCCAAAATACACTATATAAAATCCTAAATTAAGACTTATCTGATACGTTATCAAGCCAACAGTGAGTTCATCCAGGATCCAGGTGTTCGTCGAATCACTGGAGCGTCAAGGTCGAGAAGACACACTCCGTATGCGTTGAGGCTTGAATCAGACAGCGAGACACGCAGTCAATTGACGGTTACTCCGGAACCACGTGTTGTCAGAGGGGTCTCAGTATGCAGTCTCGAAACCCAGGTAGGAAACCGGAACGTAAGATCCAATATAAAATAAAATTCCAAAAATCCGGAAAAACAGAAAACAGGAAACAGGAAAATCCAAGAATTGAAAATCCAAGAATTGAAAATCCAAGAGTTGAAAACAGGAACAGGAAAATCCAAGAATTGAAACAAAAAACCCCTGAAACAAATAGGGCAAATTAGCACGGTGATCAAGCCAAAATATGAAGGAAACAGGTACGGAACCTCAACAAATAACAGATCAAAACAATATCTGTATCAAATTTACTCAAACAACATACCTTTAGATGTTAAACGGGGTTCAAGTGTGTGGCAGCTCTCGAAAATCAAATCCCCAAACGTGGGTGCAGGTGGTCGAATCTACAAATCTTCCTTCATCTACAATCATCCATCAGACGAGAAACCATCGACGACCACAATCCTGCTCAAGGGCTTCGTTGAATACTCCCCTAACTAGGGCACTGTATATTTCACACTAAATATCAGTATCTCAACGAAAATTCCCAATTTCGAGAGCTCGGCACTGAAACCTACTGGTTCCTTCAAGATCACATA
This sequence comes from Pissodes strobi, assembly GCA_016904865.1. Lineage (NCBI taxonomy): Eukaryota > Metazoa > Arthropoda > Insecta > Coleoptera > Curculionidae > Pissodes > Pissodes strobi. The sequence goes on along the minus strand of MU184670.1, from coordinate 30,852 downwards.
AAGACTAAATTGGCTTGCTCCGAAATGACGAGGCTAGCAGAATTAACATCGCGCCGGCTCAACATACTATGTTGCCAGAAGCGTCCCTATTTGTGACAAAGTACCAGAAAGTTATGATGTCATACTACCGGATTCGCCAAAACAAGCGCTAAAGCGACTCATTATCGAAATGATTTAAATCAATTAGAATCTTTTATATGCTTGGTGGGAATATATAACACACGCGTTATGCGGCAGTCTAAAATTACAATCAACACGCGCCACTAATAGCATTATGCCAAATAAGGCATTAACTTGGCAACCGTGTCGACCGTGAAGACCACGCGCTTGTCCAGAAAGCTGTCACTTATACCGCCAAAATTATCCTCCACAGACTATATGAAACATAGAACAATTTCCCTTGCGTGAGTAGAATTTACTCCGAGCTGAAATATTATCGAACTTTAATAATGGAGAGTCCGTGTAATACCGCGTCAATATGCAAGCGTAGAGGGCTAAACATTGATACCATCCAATATAATCAGCAAATTCAAGCGTATGATAGCTAAATCCTACAATAAATGCAACGCGAATTAGAGTGGTTCTCGAATCGATATCGACGGAGGGATCCGATGCGCATTCCACCGGTCGTGTAGTCTATGGTTTAAAACCGGAGTGACATGACATACTTCTAACAAACGTCAATGTTTCATTTTTCATTCCCAAAATGAAAATATTCCGTAATCACCCAAGCAAAACAATATATTATCAAATATCAATCAACGAGAAAATTACCACAGAATGACCATCAAGTGTACAAAAAGTAAGTTATAATTACAATGTTAGATATCCCTAAATAACCTTAAAATATAACTCGGCATGTCCAAACTCCAATTACTCGGCTAATCTGTAAACAATCTATCACTGTTGTTCTATTTTAGACACAACCCTCCAAGAAAGGCGAAAATATATTCTTGATTCCAAAATACCTCGAATCAGCAATTAAAAACCATAATTAACAAGGCCGAATACAGTGGATGGCCATCAAGGTGTATTATCGAACTGAAATAATGAAAACAAGTCAACTGATTAGAAGAAGGGTTTCTTTCTCCATTTAGAAAGACAGCATAATAGGACAAAACCAAGAGGAAAATACCAATATACAACGAAGCTTTGTGGTTCCAGCTGCAACAATATATCGTGTGTGTAAAGTTAATTCGTTCAAAAGAAAGCATGTGCATTTGATATATTACAAAGACATAAATATGAAATATTTGCTTTAGAATACCTAGTTTAATGTTGGGTTCCATGCTTTTCCAATACTAGCCCTATTGTGGTAATTATCTAATTTTTGTAGTGTATTTTAATAAATAATATGATGGTTGATTATTTTCCCTCCAGAAATAGATCAATTTTAGTCGACTATGGTACCACATACGTAAATTTTTATTTTGGTCCTTCGCCATTTCGTCCAGAAAAAAAAATAAATGCGTATAGTTAATCGGAGCCCGTTACAAATCTGTACAGCTCGACATTAAATTGGAAAACTGTGCGCATTCTTCTTTTAATTTCGTAGCGTCTTCTCTTCTAACCACTCGTGGATTGCGTGTGCGAGTGTGCGCCGTTGTCAGAATCGTAGCTGGTTAATTTGAATGTTGCGTAAGATGATGGCGCTTGCGTACTTGATCCATCTGCTACGAAAAGGTTGGGCGTTGACTGAGAAGGTGATGACATCATCGCCACCTTTTTTGTTTCGCCAACTAAGCATTTTGCTGTTGTTGGGCAGCCATTAGATTCATTAATTAAAGTTTCTTACTGCACCTTTTGTGAGGTTCGGAATTAAGCTGGATGCTTGGTGATGCTTCGTCCAGAGTGGTTTCAACGTACGGCACCGTTTGCACTACATTATTTGGCCATTTTTAGCCGGCACTTTTCCCGTTAATTTTTCGTATTGTCCGAGATATTATCTTTACGGCACTGGACACGGGACAATCCCACTTGTGATGAGCACTCTAATTACTTTTCATTATCAAAAATACTCAAAATCCATACTTTTCACAAAAACATTTATTGGTCGTGTGAAACATACAATATTAACTACGGTATGACGAAGACTGCGTTCCCTCTCGTTAGCAGATTATATGTTCCTCGCGCTTATCGGCTTGCTCGGCTATCCTGCAATGTAGCAGTTTTGGGAACCGCTTCTGGTTTATCAGCTGACGGCTAACATAGATTTATAGTTTCTATTTTTTTTTTCAGTAGGAATATGTCAAAAGCAAAATTAAAGTTTGGGGAAAAATAAAAAAAAATGTAATAGCTATTTTCTAAATAAAAGAAGGAAGTGTGTCGCCAATCAAACACATGAAAAGTTTCCAAATGTGTTTATTAATAAACGTTTAAAGAACAAAAAGTGAATAATCCTTACCGTTTTAACTACCTAAGGATATAACGACGTTCTCTATGTCATTTTATCCACAGAACTAAAATATTAAATACAAGATATTGGAGAAGGTTATTTATAATAAAATAAACTAAGATTGTGTCTAAACAGAGTTCATGTAAAATATGTTATAAAACCACAACTCACAATTGTATGTGTTGACTTCGAGTGATAATCCTACACTAATCTAAATGTGCCGATCAGCGCTTACAGCTCATATACTGTAAGTACCAACGAATTCTTGGGTTAGAGGTCGTTGGTAAGTACCCATTTTCTTTTGACCTAGAGTTTGTATAAAAATCGTTGCAATACAAACAATCCACTTCAATATCATTCTCTTCTTTCATAATATGGTTCAGTTTTTCTTCTTCGCTTTCTAAATAGTAGTTCACAGTTTTCGTCTGACATATGTTGCTGCTGAGTGTTCTATTAAAAATGTTACTCTTCAGCTTTAAGCCTTTTTTCACTTTCTGTTTTATCTCTATTATATTTGGCGAGAAGATAAGGGAAATATTTATTGAAATTTATTCTTATTTTTTTTTGTTTGACAAACTTATAAAAGATCATTTATTTTGGTTCTTTTGATAGTGGTTGTTCTGGATACTTTTAGTTGCCCTATATGCTTGTCCTTTTCCTGAACATCTCTTCTTGAAAATCCTAGTCTTTATTTCACAAATTTTAGTTTCCTGCTATCCTATCTTCTTGAGGAACTCTCTCAGTTTTAACCATATTTGGATTAAATGAGTGGATATTAGTAAATCCACTGGAAACATTTTGTGAACCATTCCATGTTCTTGGTTGGAACACGTTTTCAACGGACCGAAAAAGCTGATATCTAAGAATAGCATGCGATGTGTGGAATTGACAGGAAAACATCGCATGACGATTACTGCTGGGTTTATCTAGAAATAAAAGCCGCATTTGTTTTCTCTCAATAGCTACCATCACTTTGGG
>MU184670.1:0-17853 GCA_016904865.1 Pissodes strobi | reverse complement strand
GTAATCAAAAACTTTAAAATTGGTTATAACGTATCGGAACCGGTTCATATGATTTAAATAAATTAAAACTAACTGGAATTAACCGAAAGTCGATTGAACGACTAACCAAAAGTAACCAAAAGCACCAAAAGGGCTAAAACATATCGTAACAGATTAAAATTATTAAAGTAAGTTGAGACTGACCCAAAGTAACCGAATTTTGGCAACTAACCTAAATTAATTAAAAACATTTAAATTGGTTATAACGTATCGGTACCGATTCAAATTACTAAACTAAATTAAAACTAATTGAAGCTAACCGAAAGTCGATTAAACGACTAACCAAAACTAACCAATAGCACCAAAAAGGGCTAAAACGTATCGTAACAGATTTAGAATATTAAAATAAGTTGAAACTAACCAAAATTAAGCGAATTTTGACTACTAACTTGAATTAATTCAATAACTATAATAAATTGAAACTAATTGAAAGTAACCAAAATTTGATTGAAATACTAACCAAAACAAACCAAAAGTAACTAAAAGTACCAAAACGGGCTAAAACGTATCGGAATAGTTTAAAAATAATATTAAGTAAGTTAAAACTAACCCAGATTAATTCAATTTTGGCGACTATCCTAAACACTAAAATTGGTAATAACGTATCGGAACCGAAAGTAATCGATAGTTGATTGAACTGGCGGCTAACCAAAACTAACCAAAAATATTAAAATTGGTTATAATGTATCGGAACCGGGTTCAAATGACTAAAATAAATTAAAACTAAACGAAAGCTGATTGAACTAACCCAAACCAACTAAAAGCACCAAAACGGACTAAAACTTATCATAATAGGTTACAAAATTTAAAGAGCCAAAAATAATCGAAAACTAATAATATGGAAACATTCATAAAATATATATGAAGGGTACAGGGGAAAAAACGATCTAAGCGCCATTTCCATAGGAAACTTTTATTATTGATTTCACAGAAAATTTTATTCGTGATAAAAGTTAGTGCTTGGAAAAAAAATCATTTTGACAATGTTAAATTAAGACTAAGTTATACAGGGTACTTAAAAAATACGAAAATGGTGGAATAAACACTTAGGAATATCGGAAAAGCTTCTACAGGGAAAATAAAGCTCCTATTAAGGTAAAAATAAAAGTCAAATACCATTTTTTCCAAAAGTGCATCGTTGCTGAAAAAAAAAGGACAAAATTAAGAAAAAGCGGGTTTTTTCAAGAATTGAAATGGACTTTCACCGCAACGGTGCGGTGCACTTTTGGAAAAAATAGTATTTGACTTTTATTTTTATCTTAATACGAGCTTTATTTTTTCTGCAGAAGGTTTTCCGATATTCCAAAGTTTTTGATTTTTTAACCATCATTTTTGTGTTTATTGAGTACCCTGTATAACTTATCCTTAATTTAGCATTGTCAAAATTAGTTTTTTTTTCCAAACACCAACTTTTATCCAGAATAAAATTTTCTGTGAAGTCAATAATAAAAAAGTTTCCTATGGAAATGGCGCTTAGACCATTTTTCCCCTGTACCCTTCATGTGTATACACATTTTATAGAAATAACATGTTTCTAATTTTTTTATTAGTCTTACAACCATTTCATGATTTAGCCATGTTGATTTTAGTTATACTCTATTTCGAAATGGTGCGGAGTAATAAAACCTACTTATAAATGCAAAACGCTAACAGAGTGATCAAATAAATTTTTGTGATTTCTAAATATTTAGCCACAGCTGTTATAGCCTGCTGTATTATATTTTAACCATTCCACCCTGTTTTGTATGGCGATCCCGCTGCAAACAATAGGCTTTATTAGCAAAGGGGCCATTTTTCTACCTGCAGTAGCGTACGTTTGGGTATTTAATTTAAATACCTGTTTTATCTTATGAGTACTTTTATTTATTCACTTATTTATGTATATTCAAAAACAGTTAGTATTACTGTACCATTTTATCACATATAATATTTATATAATAAGGTATAAGAATTGCGATTTTGTGTAGACAGTTATGTAGAGAACTATGGTATATCATTTTCGTTGTCAGAAAAATCCGTCGAATCTTCGTCATGTTCCAAGGATATAATTAAAGGCTCTACAATTAGGTCAATTAAATGGTCTAGTTTCCACATTTTTTCTTCTTCTTTTATAACATGCTCAATACACTTACGCCATTTTTCAGAATCGACATTTTTTAAAGATACCTCAAAGATAATTTTAACATCTTTCATTTTAAACGTCGTGTTTCTCCTTGCTACATAACTTTTTACTTGTGCCCAAACAAGTTCAATGGGATTTAATTCGCAATGATACGGAGGCAGACGAAGAATAGTAATATTTCGTTTCTGTGCAATTTTGTCAACTACATACTCGGTGAAACGAGCTTTATTTGAGGACACTATGGACAACAGTTCCTTTTTCACCATACTTTCATCAAATGGTATGTACGTTATTCTGTCTAAACCACTGTAATAAAAAAAACCTAAGTGTGATAAATATAATGCTGGGAAAGTCCGAGTATTAGGACAGGTAAACGTTTAAAATATGTACGTATATGTACGTAATTATGTACGCCTATGTATCAGCCATCAGAAAATGATTTATTACTTCGCATCATTTCGAAATAGAGTATAGACAATATTATTGAATTATATTTCAATATAAAAGGTCTTAAAAGAGCGGGAGATATTTTCCGATTTTCGAATTCTTCTAAAAATTCTAGATAAATTTCATGTAGCATGTCGAATAGCATCCCTTCCATTTAAAGAATTTGATCTGTTTAACTTAGCGCGAAACGATTTGCATCTTCTTATCTTAGTTATTTAGTAATTATCTAGATATACGAAATTTTCGATTTGGTGGGGAGTATTTTCCTGGTTGTGGTTATGGGGAAGATAAGAAAGTGCAAAACATTTCGTTTGACAATAAACAGTTCGGATTCTACAATAAAGGCGTAAGTCTCAAAAACATTGTTTTTGCTGGTTGTTTTTCGTAAAAGTCGATCGTTATCCACATATATCCATTATTTCAGATTTGATCAGCACCTTGATATCATTTTGATTCGCTGTACCTTTTTTGGTTTTAAAGATGTCAAGGTAAACAAAAAACCAAAATGTAGGGTTACCAGCCAAGTTTTTTCTAGATTACATATAAAGCAAAGCACCAATAATTTTCTGACATAAAAGCCTACTCTATATATTTTTTTTAAATAGAACACCCTATATATTACTACATTTTTGGACTCTCTAGTGAGATCAAAACACATGTCGTGTATAATATCCTATACCTATCTTTAGCTGTTTACGAAATATTGACAGTTGAAAGTCGGGCATTTTGACATTTTGACAGGCTTTAAAATCTAAACCGCACGAGATCAAAGAAAACGGTTTGCACATCTCTATCTTAGGTTTTCATAAGCTATCGAATGACAGTGGCTTTCAATTTAAGCGGAGGTTTAAAAGTTCCGGTCAATTTTATTCGCGGGTTAAATTCAAAGTTACTGTCATTTGATAGCTCATGAAAACCTAAGACAGGAATATGCAAACTGTTTTCTTTGACCTCATGCGGTTTAGATTTTAAAGCCTATCAAAATGTCAAAATGCACGACTTTCAACCGTCAATATTTCGTAAACATCTAAAGAAAGATAGTATAAGATATTATACACGAAATGTGTTTAGACTTCTCTAGAGATTAAAAAAATGAAGTAATATACAGGGTGTTCCATTTAAAATATATAGAGTAGGCTGATATGTCAGACAATCGTTAGTGTTTTGTTTTATATGTAACGTAGAAAAAAACTTGGCTGCCAACCCTACATTTTGCCTTTTTGTTTAACTTGATATCTTTAAAAACAAAAAAGTTACAGCGAATCAAAATGTTGTCAAGATAAATTGAACGTACGGTACATGTTGCTCAGATTTAGCGTAATTGTGCACTTCATGCATAAACTAGTTCGTGAACTATAGCCAGATCAAAAATTTAATTTCATTTCACCATCTTGACAATATTTTTATCTAGCGAATAAAATGAAAATGCTGTTACGAAAAAATATGCAAAATCGTACATAATACGTTTATAAAATTGTGCAGGTTGCTAAGAATCTATATAAAACAAAATTATCTACTTATATAAGATCTTTTTTAAGCTTAGAAGAGAACAACTAGATAAATCAAAATTTTCAAAATTATTATTGTTATTCACAAGTTCGTCTAAAACCGTAACTACTTGTGCAAAATAAAATCTCATATAAAAAACTTTTGTTGTGTATAGATCTTGTTGATATTTAAAGATTAACTTGGAATTTATATTCTATTATAGTTATATTCATGTGAGTTTATTTCAATTTCAATTTATTATATGTATGTTATAACGTTAAAAAATAAATAATTTTCTACATAAATGAGTTGATTTATTGATCGTAGTTTATTAAAATAATATGTAACTCAATTATATTTTTCTTTATGTATTTGACTTTTCTTTCAAGAATGCTGTACTTACTACAAGTAATCTACATTCGCCATTCTTAATTTCACTTCAAAAGACATTTTTAACTATTTCTTTCAGGTGTAATGTTTAAATAAATATCCGGCTCTCTTTATGCAGCTTTTTGGATCAAAAAATTGGTTATCCTCTACTCGAAATAAACAGTATTTTATAAATGATATATTTTGTAATGAAAGTTTAAATAAAATAATAGGGGAGAGTAACAATTTTAGTATATAACGTCCCAAAAAATTTGAGTACGGCTCACTTCACTAATGATTGCCGGGGGGTTGACGTCAAGTTAGATTTATTTATTTCCTCCCCACTACATAGTGATAAACTTAGTCCTCGCTTGTCAAAGGTGCCGCGCTTAAGTGTCGCAGCTATAGTTTTCTTTAGGCTATGATATAAGTTTGGGATAGATCAGATTAGATTACGTAAGTTTAATTTACCAAATATACCACAAAAATACATATTATTTCAATTGTCGTTGTTTTTTACAATTTATAACTTTAAGCGTGGTTGTAAAATGCAAAATAACATTTGCATTCGATTCGTCTCAATCCCCGATCTAACGCGGTTAATTTCACTTAGTATAAACTTATTTTAACCATTTGAGTGATTTCCGATAATTTATACTCAATTTTATTAGATTTGAATCATTCTGATTAGTCGTAGAATCAACTTTCGGTTAGTTTAACTTATTCTCAACCTAATTTAGTCGGCTCCGATATGTTATAATCAATTTTAATAGGCTTGGTTAGTTCCGGTTAGTCTTGTAATCAATTTTCGGTTAGTTTAACTTAGTCTCAACTCATTTTACTAAATTGAGCCGGTTCCGATACGTTATAATCAATTTTAATAGATTTGGTTTGTTTTGTTATTCGTCCAATCAACTTTTCGTTAGTTTCACTTAGTCTCAACTTATTTTAGTCATTTTGACCGGACCCAATACGTTATAATCAATTTTAATGGACTTGGTTAGGTATCGTTAGTCGTTCAATCAACTTTCGATTAGTTTCACTTTGTCTCAAATTATTTTAATCATATAAGTCGGTTCCAATACATTATAAAGAATTTCCAAAGATTTGGTTAGTTTTGGTTAGTCGCATAATCAACTTTCGGTTCTTTTAACCTAGTATCAACTCATTTGAACATTCTATAGATTTTTTTAGTTCTGGTTAGTCGCCGAATCAACTTTCAGTTAGTTTAGCTTATTCTCAACTTATCTTAATCATTTGAGTCGGCTCCGGTAACGTTATAATCAATTGTAATAGAGTTGGTTAGTTCCGGTTAGTAGTGTAATCAACTTTCGGTTAGTTTCACTTAGGCTCAACTTATTTTATTAATTTGAGCCGATTCCGATACGGTATAAGCAATTTTAATAAATTTGGTTAGTTTTGATTAGTCGTCTAATTAACTTTAAGGTAGTTTCACTTAGTCTCAAGTTATTTAAGCGATATGAACCGATTCCAATACGTTATAATCAATGTTAATAGATTTGGTTAGTTTTGGTTAGGCGTCCAATTAACTTTCGGTTAGTTCCAACTTCTTTTACTCATTTGAGCCGATTCCGATACGTTATAATCAATTTTAATAGATATGGTTAGTTTATGTTAGTCGTCAAACCATCTTTCGGTTAGTTTCACTTAGTATCAGCTTATTTTAGTCATCTGAACCTGTTACTATACGTTATAATCAATTTTAATAGTTTTGGTTAGTCGCTAAATCAACTTTCAGTTAGTTTCACTTAGTCTCAAATTAATTTAGTCATTTGAACCGGTTCCGATACGTTATAGATATGGTTAGTCTACCAATCAACTTTCGGTTAGTTTCCTTAGTCTCAATTTATTCGTATACATTATAACCCGTTTTGGTGCTTTTGATTACTTTTGGTTAGTTATTCAATCAACCTTCGGTTAGTTTCAGTTAATTTTAGTTTGTTTTAGTCCTTTGAACCGGTTCCGATACGTTATAACAAATTTTAATGTTTTCGGTTAGTTTTGGTTAGTCGCCAAAATTCGGTTAATTTGGGCTAATTTGAATTTCCTTTATTATTTTTAATCTGTTCCGATAAGTTTTAGCCATTTTTGATGCTTTTGATTACTTTTGGTTAGTCGTTCAGTTAGTTTTATTTTATTTAAGTCATTTGAACCGGTTCCGATTCTTAACCAATTTTAATGTTTCTGGTTAGTTTTGGTTAGTCGCCAAATTTCGGTTAGTTTTGACTATTGTTAATATTTTTAATCTGTTCCGATACGTTATAGCCTTTTTTGGTGCTTTTTGTTACTTTTGGTTAGTTTTGATTAGTCGTTCAATCAACTTTTAGTTAATTTCAGTTACTTTTACCCGAGTATAAAGTCCGACGAGTAGCGACAGCTAGGGTTTCAATTTTCATTGCGACTGCGCGAAATGCCAGCTGTCATTTAGGAAGGGAGCGATAAAGGCTGAGCTATGCTTTATTTCTAGTCAAAGAGCCGTTATGTGTTCTTGGTGTTATTGTGCCTTTATTTACTGATGTTTAGTAGTGTTGACCTCCCGTGTTCTTTTCTTTTGTGTTTTGGACATTTATAATACTAATATAAGCTTTTTCATTAATTAATATTTAATAAGTAAGTAGGTATACTTGGTACAATTTATATGTGATCTGTGTTTGTATCTACTAAAACTAAATGAGTTTATATTTAGTTGATTTCTGTTCTGTTGATTGTTTTTTTGTCTTTAAATATTCAATATTCAACTTGTTCCTTTTAAAGATTAATATTTACTTAAGTACCAAAATAATATTATAAAAACAAACATGTTAACATATTTTCAACGTAAAAAGAGTAGGTATAGTAGGCAGGTATAAAAATAGAACATGCAGAAAGGGTCAGACTTTTAAGCTTATTTAAAAACATAGAATTTGATCATCTCTGTGGAGATTTTCCCAAATTATTTTTATTAAAATTGTTTATTAGATGTAAGATATTTTATACATTAAAATTTAAAAATGAAGATCTAAAATTTAATAAAGGATTGAAAAATGTACGCAAATTGGAAAATTTATTACATATTTAATTAAACGATACATTTTTAATATTTCGTATTTAATAAAATTTAATTCATGATAAATTTATTTCTTTTCTACTGAGATCGTTTGCGTTTCCTTTATGTTTTAACTGAAAACCGTACAAAAAAGAAATTTTGTATTTCATTATTAGGTTTCCAATGACTAAAAATTTATGTAATTGCGCCACCGTCATGGTATTTTTTTGTCAATATACTTTGAACGTTAGGTATTACAACCCTTTGGACATGATGTAACTTATTTGTGTTGTTAAATTCTATCTTAACTTAGAATAGGGGTAAAAATGTCTATTTAAGAACACATCATAGGTTTGATTTCCCTTCTATTAATTTTTTTCCCAATAATTTGGCGCCACCAATTGAGTCAATATTTTTCGGCGACAAAATATAAAAATTATCCATATCCTTCCAAAATGCCAGATAATAAGACATTTAAAAAATATAAGTATTAAGGTTTCGGTAAAGTCGCTTTTTTAGTTACCCAACTGTCTGCACTGTGCCGAAATTCGGGGTCAAAAGGTAACATTTAAACCAGACACAGATGGAAAAGACCAACTCAAACTTATCAAAACCTGAAAGAAATTAGTTAAATTAATTTATTTGTTAATAAAATTTATATGTAGCTTTAGAGATGAAGTCTTGCACTGGCCAATTCATAACAGATAATTTTTCATTTTATGAATAGGCTCCTAAGCTATCTCTGTACCTACTCTCTGTACTAGAAATGTTTATATTTAAGCATGAAATTTAACTCGTCAGGCTTTTTAAATAAAAAACCGAATATTCGATGGTTCCGGACTACAAATTGCATTTTTAAATCCATCAAATACCATTTTATTTTTAATTGACCCTCTTTGATGCGATATTTATTCATTTTATAGCACACATCTATACATACATACTACTTAATTAATTCCACTTCAATTTATCAACACCGTAAATGAGCACTTCCTATTTTGACCAGTCATTTAGGATTGCTATCCGTCAAACACGTCAAAAGAGAGAGAAAGCAAATATGACCCCCCAACATCAAAGGAACCGACGCGTACTGTCGCTACTCGTCGGTCTTTATACTCGGGTTTTACTTTATTTTACTCTTTTGAACCGGTTCCGGTACGTTATAACCAATTTTAATGTTTTTGGTTAATTTTAGTTAGGTGCAAAAAATTCGGTTAATTTGGGTTCAATTTAATTTACTTTAGTTTGTTAAACTGTTCCGATACGCTTTGTCTGTTGTTTTATACCCTAGCTGTATATTTTATACTCTAGCTCTAGCATTGTCGACAAATTGTGATTTTTTTTGACAATAAAACATTATTATTATTATTATTATTATTATTATTGTTATTATTACCCATTTTTGGTGCTTTTGGTTAGTTTTGGTTAGTCGCCAAAATTCGGATCGTTTTGGTTAGTTTTAACTTACTTTAATATTGTTAATCTGTTTCGATACGTTTTAGCCCTTTTTGGTAATTTTGGTTAGTCATTCAATTAACTTTCGGTTAGTTTCAGTTTGTTCCAATTTATTTTAGTAATTTAAACTGGATCCGATACGTTATAACCAATTTTAATGTTTTTGGTTAGGTTTGGTTAGTCGCCAAAGTTCGGTTACTTTGAGTTAGTTTTACTTACTTTTAATTTTTAAATCTGTTCTGATACATTTTAACCCTTTTTGGTCATTTTGGTTAGTTTGGGTTAGTCGTTCAATCAACTTTCGGTTAGTTTCAGCAAAGAATATTATAGTACACAATTTTCTTTGGTTTCAGTTAGTTTTAAATTATTTTTGTCATTTGATCCGATTCCGTCCACATAAACAAACTAACACGACACACGTCTGACGTCATGTGTGGCAAATGTAGCATGCATGCACTTTTTCGTGATTTGATACCCCATAATAGGAAAACAGAAATATTTTCAATGTTAAATTTGGATAAAAGAATGGTTATCATGAAATCGCAGCGCTTAGTTGCTCACCGGCAAGAATACTTACGCAAAATTGAGGAATATCACCAGGCAAAAAGTGAAATAGTGTATTTAGATGAAACATGGTTTGATCCACATGACGTAGTTGAGTATGGTTCGGTAGATGAGAGCAGTAATTGTAAATTAAACGGGCCTTGTTCTCGCGGCAAACGAATGATTATACTGCATACAGGAAGTGATATGGGCTTTGTACCCAATGCTTTATTTCTTATTGTCTGCCAAAAATATAAAGCACTCTTCGGCTGATTATCATGAAGACATGACCGCCAATCTATTTGAAATTTAAGTGGTTTACCGAACAATTGCTACCGAATATTCCCTCAAATTCCGTTATTGTAATGGATAATGCATCGTGTCATTCCCGCCTTCATAACAAAGTTCCATAGCAGTAATAAAAAGGACGATATTCTCAAATTCATGGAGAGAAAAAATATGGAAATTCCTCAAAAGGCAACAAAAAAAGTGTTATTGGAAGCTATTACAAAAAAGAACTTTACAAAAGAATATGTCATTGACAAATTATGCGAAGCACATGGTCATACTATTTTGCGGGTTCCCCCCTATTACTGCATATTTAATCCGATTGAGATGATGTGAGCTGCCATCAAGAAAAAACTTAGAAAATATAATCAATCGCCAACTAACAGTGATTTCGTACTAGGAAATAATGACAGTAATTGATGAAGTAAACGCAAGTGGCATTTGGATGAACTGTGTCTGTCATGTTATAGAAAAGGAGGGCGAATATTGTGTTTTACCGGTCATTGACCCCATAATATAACGCCAAATTCATATTCCAGCTCTGAGGATTCGGATAGTGACTTTTCATGCATTTCTCAGGTGAGTGAAACAAAATCATATAGTCCTACTTTTTCTTATTAACTTTTTATATAATGCTGACATAAAAAATGTACGTTTAAAACCCAATTATGCTAGCAATCAAGCAAACGTTGTTTAAAATATTATGTATTATACCTGTCTATAATTATGAAAAACATAATTAATTCAATATTTTTCCATTTCTACCGTCGCGTCGCACGCCTATGCCGAATTATTCAAAGGAAATGCCGGCTGTCAATCGAGTTTTGATTTATTGCTGTTTACACTGACTTCGTATAGAATTTACTAAAAAGTTAGATAATAATTGCATATAGTCAAAATATTTCAAAACTTAATTAAAAAAAATTAGATAAATGAAATTAATATTACGCATGTCCCCTGGCTAAGAGACCAACACACATCGGTGTAGATGAAACCATAAAATGAAAACTGGTCTTCAGGGATCATCTTTATGGGACCATAGGCTAAAAACATATAGAAGACAAGAAATTTGTTAATGACGTCACGGACCCTTTGTCATTCGCCCGTCAGCTGACAGCCAAAAACTCATCATGACCATAATCAGCGGTTACGTTGCTGTGATGCAACAGTCGTTCGTGTTGACGCGTCATCGAAGGACGAAAAAAGTTTTTCTTGCGTTAATAACCTCGTTAACTTATTCATTAACACACAGATGGATTTTGTTGGGATTATGGCTTCACACTGGTTTTTGTTACGAATCATTAAAGAAGAAGAACTGATATGTAACTATTAATCTACTCTTTCCATTCCGTTTTTATAATTTTTTCTGTGATATTGTATCCGAGTGCCGAAAACCTCATACGAACCTTTATTATTTTATTTTGATATAAAGTAAAAAATAGAAATAATAATTATGAGTACCACATCGGTCGCTTCGTCTCGTAGGGTTTCTTGTGAACGCGTGTCAACGAAGTCTCATATTGCTATTATATTTGTTGATTACGTCAAGTTTTTTTACTTTTGTAAATATCTGTGCAAAGAAAATGAGAAAATGGCCCAAGATCGTGGTGCCAACAGAGCTACGACGTTTTTGATGCTTTTCGACTAAACTTTATTAAACTAAACTGATTGGTACCTAGATGTTTAAGAAAAATTACTAAATATCTTGGCGTCAAACAGAGTTACGACTGGCTAGGCTAGCTAGATGTTCTTCGCGGCAAACTCAACCAGAGCGATGACTGGACCGTTGCTTCACGGGTGAGTGTTTGTAAGGCAATCTAATTTCTAATTGTTCCTACCGCCGCACCGCGGACAGGGAAAAGAGAGCGGGAAATTGCGCGGACGCGGATGCATTTGAGAGGGTAGAAATATGTTCTTTCTTTATTTGACATATTGTTGTTTACACAACATTGACAGAGATAAAGATATTAAATTGAGAACGATTAATAACGTTTTCCTTGACAGAGTGACAACTTGCTTTCCAGCGATATTTTCATATGATGGAATCTATTCTACCGACAATCCAGGTTCGGACTAAATACAAGGCGTTAAATGCACAAATTGCTGTTTACCTGGGGTGAAATAAACCTATTCGGAGTTTAATTATGGCTTAACAGGAAGTTTAGAACTTTATTGTCAATGCTATGGACATTTAGATGAAAAATTGACAATTTCTTCGTATATGTATTTCCTACGTTTTGTGAAGGATTTCTTTCTTCTTCTCAAAATTGAACCTTTGGATAGCCACATCGCTTAACTAAAAACTTTCTTGATAACTTGCCTCCTTGAAACTGATGAAAGGACTGGGATTTTTAACTGCTAGAGTTTTTTAACTTTAGTCATTTCCTTAATTTGTATATGTTCTAAAATATAGGCATGAACTCAGTGTTATGGTTTTTAATTTTAAAAATGGATAGCCAGATCTGTGGCTTGATGACCTCGAAATCCCAAAAATCTTCCTTGGAACTGATTTTGCGGTTAGCATTTCTTCTATTGAGGTTCGGTCCATTTGTTAAGTGTTAAATGATCTGCCATCACTAAGCTTTTGAGCCTGAGTGAGATCATATAGAACCCAAGGAGGTACTGAATCGTCTCTCCACCTCTATCTAAAACCTCGCTTAATAGATTGCATAAAGGCGTCTTCTTTTTTCTGTGGCTTTTGTTGATTCATTGTTACCACACATCCTGCACTGTATTTCGAGCAGATAATGCGTGACTCAGATTTCGATTACAAACATTTTTGGTATTGTCTGTAGTTGCCACTTGAATTTGACAATCGATTAATTTATAATTAGCGTAAAATGGAAGAGGAGTATGTTTATGTTGTTTACCACCCAATTCCCGCCAACTATTTGGTTTGAATTGATTTCCAATTTTTGGGTTCTATCTTGCCAAAGCTCACAATTTTCTTCTAGGAGAGCAGTTTTTCTTCAAGTTCTCTGATTATTCCTCTTAAACAAAAGATTTCTAATTCACATTAGTTTTTAGATTTTTTATCATTTATTGATAGCTCAAGAAGTAGGTATGTAAATAGGATTCTCACACTTAATTTTTTAATACTCTTCGTAACGGCTCGCGATTTAGTAGTACGAGTAGAAGTAAGTACATATTTAGAATATGTATTTGACTAGTATATCGTAAAGTAGAGATACTTTGCTCCACATTGTTTTCACATTTTATTAAAACCTATGATAAATTATACTTTAAAATTGGTGCAAAGTATCCCCTATTAGCGATATACTTTGCACCATAACTACTTTAATTTATTCAATAAAATAAAAATTGGTAAAGGTACACCCCTTTTAGTGAAAGATTGCATCAAAATATATCCAGAATATTTTCCACACCTATAACTTATAATTTAGAGGTAGGTAGATTAAGGACTAGAAAGGACAAATAATTTGTTTCTTTATTTAAAGAAGTACAAATCTAGAAATTAATGAGAACAAACCGAGTACGCACGTTAGAATAAAATGTGGGCGGTAGATATTTAGTCAAACCAAAATCGATCAAGTTGAGGAACTGTGTTAAATCCACCTTTTTGGTGGATCAAATGATCTGATAACATCGTTCTATTCCTAGATCATCTTATCCTTCGTTTGAAATTATCACAAATTATCCTATTTTTCTTGTGATTGGTTTAAGCAAATCTATGTCATAGATTTTATTACTATCGGAAAACGAACTAGAATCGCATTTTTTTACAAATGCCAGTTCATATTTCATCTATGCAATTTCGTCAACAGAATCATCAAAGTCTTGCAAGTTAAGTGATTCGTCAGAAAAATCGTCAGACGAATTCTTATTTTTATTCCGTTTTGGACTTGTTATGCCGCGTCGTTGCCAGAACACTTCTCAGTCTCTATGGACAAGACTTCTTCGTGGACAATGGTTTTACGTGCTGGAACATTAATCTTTTTTCATGTGCCTTAGTTTCACAGCAGCGTAGTTTTCTCTTTTCTTTTGTAGATATTCCATGAAAGAATCATTAACACTAGTACCTTCGTTATTTTCACTAGAACCACTCGAGGACTACAGTTTTACCAGAAGAGGAGATACGTGGCATGGATATATGTCACACTTCCAGAAACCGAAGGTCAAGTTCTGTTTGATCCTTGTTTATAATTTATCCATCAGTTGTTTCAAAGGTGTGGAAAGTTTTGTTTCTCCAGTGTAGTGCTTTTTCTAGCAGCACTAGAACTTTCTTTCTAGTTGGACAGAATCTCACGCCATGCATTCTTCATGAGAGCGAAAAATATCACATCTAATGGGTGAGATGCGTAATGTTTGAACGCAAGCATACAAAATGAATCATTTTCACGGCATAATGTGAGGACATGTACTCACGTCTACGTACACCTGCGCATACATGACTAAAGTCAGTATTATAATATTTCACTTCACGCAAGGCCCTCGGCTCGCTTCGCTCGCTCGGGAGGCACAACCAAACAACTAAACCAAATTCAAGAATAAAACAAACTTTACCTTTAAAAAAAAAGTCTTGCTACCGACGGGAATCGAATGCCGGCCACCCATATCACAAGCACAGGGCCTGACCACTACCCTATCAGGCCTGTTGAAAGCGATTCACTGGGCGGTAAAGACATGAGTAATTCTGATACATTTGGCCAACGTCGCGTCTCGTGATGTGCATCAGCAACACAAAGCCTAGAAATTTAGTGTACCTAGACGCGAATAACACATGTTGATTATTATGTGATGATACATTTTCTCCGATAAGAACTTTTTTACCTTTGCTTTTTTCAACCTCGGTAACATAATTGATTCACACCAATCTGAAAACAAATAGAACTCAAACCATCCAGAAGCAGAATTATTTTGCCGTGGTCCACTTGGACCGCCTTGCACCCAGGTATCCCATAGATGGTTTGCCCTGTATACTCCATAAGGTGACAAAAGTTCTCCAGCCTCACTAGCTACCACCATTAAGGAAAAATTTCAAATTCTCTCCAGATCCTGTACCTCGCTTGGTCATAACTCGCTTCATCCCAGGATTGTCGATTAAATTGGTTTCATCGTAGTTCCAGATTTCGGCAGGTGGAACGTTTTCTAAGATATTTTTCAAGTTTTCAATGAAGTCTCTTACAGTTGCCTCATCTACATCAGCTCTACTGCGTTTTATATTGTTAGCAGGTCGAACTGTTAAATCGTTAAGTCGTCTAATGAATGATCTTACCAATTCCTTTCCACGTATGTTCTTATTAAATCTGCTCAATTTTCTTCCCTGTCTATTTAAATATTCCCGACTTATAGATCTCGAATCAAAATTATTTATTTGTAAATCAAACTCACTAATTTTATGAATACACGATACAAATTGTCTTTCTTCTTCCGAGGTAAAAACAGGAGGACATCGGGGCTGTTTATTGTGTAAATTCGTCAGTTTGTAGTTTAGAGTTGGCACTGAGATTTTCTAGGTTTCTGCCGCAACTATCTGTACCATTCCGCTTTTTATGGTTCTCATGCAGGCATTTAGTTGTTCAGGGGTATAAGCGGCTATCCGGGTTTCTCTAGTAAGTTCATCGCTTATGCTGAAACAAAAATTGAATATGGATACTTCGCACCATGGGAAAACTGTGTACCACGGTGCAAAGTAACCACACCTTTGACAAAATATTGCAACTTTTTACAAAGTTTTTTATAGAAATTTTGCGAAGTACAAAATGAATACACTGCACAAAAATTAGTGACCACAAAGCCTCACTAAATGAAAATCAAGTATTTTACCTTCAAATACGCCCAGGGAATTCCACAACACGAGGATTTCTTTGCATGACCTTGTAGCTCAAAATTTACGTGCGTTACCAACTGTGAAATGTGTAACACTGCGTGTCTTAGCTACATGGCCAAACCTGTTTGCAAGGAGTCATTCAAGCGTCGTCTTGATTGATTAACACGTACCTACATGATATTATGTTCAAGAAATCTATAGCGAATTTAACGGTAATTAATTTTCCACATTTTGTGCAGTGTTATATATTATCACAGATCTATATAGCTACGCAACAGATGCCTACTCCGGTATTAAAAGTGTCGCTCGCCAATAATGCAATAAACTTAAATATTTTCCTATTTAGACGCGTTTTGCCCCTCCGTGTTGCCAAGTCGCAAACTGTAGTTTACCCTTCATATCACATTATGGTATTACTCATTTTCTTGGCAATCGTATGTTATATTATGTCAAATTAAAGTTCATTATCAGATTCAGTGAATGGTGTG
Source organism: Pissodes strobi (assembly GCA_016904865.1). Classification (NCBI taxonomy): domain Eukaryota; kingdom Metazoa; phylum Arthropoda; class Insecta; order Coleoptera; family Curculionidae; genus Pissodes; species Pissodes strobi. The sequence goes on along the minus strand of MU184670.1, from coordinate 1,777 downwards.
CTTGAACATGGACTAAACCTCACCTTAAATATCGGTGTAAAAGGTCATTTCAACTTTTGTTAACTTATACTGTAATATCTCTTATTTGTATTAAGTAATACCACAGATCTATATAGCTACGCAACAAATACCTCTTCCAATGCTTTTTACGCGGGGCCAAAAATGTTGACCGGCTTTCGCGAGCGGGTGAACCAGTCGTCTAGGAACGGGTCAGTGTTGCCAAGATATCACGTCGAACAATATTCCGGCTGACTTTTTGACCCGCTCAAATCATAGAGTTTTATTATTAATATTTATGTATCAAATTAACACAAACATATTTTTTGGAAAAATACGATTTTTACATTTTTTATTAAGCATGATAGTTTATTAATAGTAACACAAATGAAACGACAATTTAAATGAACAAATTTATAATATTGATAGTAGAGTTTAAAACAAAATTAAATGGTACTTTGACATGTCGATAAACATTTCAAAAATTCCTTTGATCTTCGAAACAAAAACCTGCGTGATAATATTAGTACTTAATACAAATAAGAGATATTACAGTATAAGTTAACAAAATAGGGTAATGTCCTTTTACACCGCTATATAAGGTGAGTTTTAGCCCATGTTGAAGCAAACACCATTCGCTGAATCTGATAATAAACTTTAATTTGACATAAATAACACACGATTGCCAAGAAAATTAGTAATACCATAATGTGATATGACAGGTAAACTACAGTTCGCGACTTGGCAACACGGCGGGGCAAAACACGTCTAAATAGGAAAATATTTAAGTTTATTGCATTATTGGCGAGCGACACTCTTAATACAGGAGTAGGCATCTGTTGCGTAGCTATATAGATCTGTGGTAATACCTAATATTATCACGCAGGTTTTTGTTTCGAAGATCAAAGGAATTTTTGAAGTGTTTATCGACATGTCAAAGCACCATTTAATTTTGTTTTAAACTCTACTATCAATATTATAAAGTTGTTCATTTAAATTGCCGTTTCATTAATAAACTATCATACTTAATAAAAAATGTAAAAATCGTATTTTTCTAAAAAAATACATTTGTGCTAATTTGAAATAATAATAATAAAACTCGATGATTTGAGCGGGTCAAAAAGTCAGCAGAAATGTTGTTCGACGTGATAACTTGGCAACACCGACCCGTTCCTAGACGACTGGTTCACCCGATCGCGAAAGCCGGTGAACATTTTTGGCACCGCGCAAAAAGCATTGGAAGAGGTATCTGTTGCGTAGCTATATAGATCTGTGATATTATGATGCAAAATATCCTTCCTTTAGGGTAGTTAATATCTTTTAGATTTTGCTATATATATTTCAAACTTTAAATAAGTAGTGCGAATCCGACAAAATTTACCACTACTGAAAAAAAATTACTTTAATGCCAACAGAAAATATCCATTTACTAAAATAACCTTATCTGCTTGGACTTGTGCTTCCGTGACATACATTTTAATATTCTAAGATTAATTCTTGTTTTAGTGTTTGGCATTATTTATCGGAGCTCTTTGTCATGACTTAGATCACCGTGGTAAGAATAACAAATTTATGTGTGACATAGAATCACCACTTGCTGCTATTTATTCCACATCTACCATGGAGCACCATCACTTTAATCAAACTGTGACCATTCTACAGCAAGTAAGTAATTAATTTAGTACTTAAATTATAAATTTACTTGCCAAATAAATTTTAGCTAATAATTAAATTAAGTGAAGAGTGGTGGCTGTGTGCATGTATGAATCATACCAAATGA
>MU184669.1:118023-136971 GCA_016904865.1 Pissodes strobi | reverse complement strand
GTTTCGCTAACCATGTTAGCATCATCAGGAGATGATTAATCATCTGCTGATGATGCTAACATGGTTAGCGAAACGCGCGTCGAGTGCAAAAATTCTGTTTCGGTATTGTGGATAAAGCTCAGTTTTAGAGAAGTAAACAAAATAAATATTTATCTATAAGAAAGGCGTTTTTTTTTTGTAAATATTAATATTAATATTTAATATTTAGCTCCTATATTTTCGTCACATGATTCTTTTGTTGCTTTTAGTTGGTGACCAGTGGCCATAATTAACATATTTTTTAAATCCGCAATGAAATTTTTAATTTACCATTTTATTCATTTCTATTTTCTCAAAAAGAAAATATTTATATTTTAATTCGAATTAAGTACAACTTAACAATATACAAATACAGATATACAAAAATATTTAAAAAAATATATGTATATATTTAGTTCAATTCTGTTATTATATAAGAATTATCATCATGGCTGGCATTTGGCTGCGCCGATGCTTTCCATATTGCCTGTTCATAAAACTGCCTCTGGATACGAGTAGTTTTTAATTGTTCGATAAGAACAAGGCGTTGTAATTCCTGTGTTGTCAGTTTGGAAGTTTCTTCTGTTTCAAATGACTGCAAGTTCTTGTTTGTTTGCTGCTTCAACGCTTTTTGTGGCCGTGGTATAGGGCAGTATTCCTTTTCTTTCTCGGACTGGAAAGATAAGGAAGAGTCAGACAATTCTTCGCCGTCTACATTTCTCGCAGCTGTAGAAAGTCCAACACTTTTGGCTCCTAGAATGGAATAATCTATCAAGATTCTAATTAAATGTTTTTCGAAAAATTATCTATGTAGGTACCTATGTATGCAAAAAAGGGCTACTTTATTGACGCAAAACTATTCTAAAAACGACATATTCAGTCTGTTTAAAAATATAAAAAAGCATATTTTTTAATTATATCCCGTTTTCTAGATGTGTGTTATTATCAACCGTGTGCAATAAAAGAAAGTGGGAGTTTTTTTGACATAGTCGCGGCACTTTTGTATTATATACATCCATATATCACATTTTAATAAAAAAGGTACATCGATTTAGGTGATGCAAACTTTTCTTCAATCAGTTAACAAAGAAAATAAAATCTTACCTTGTATTTTACCTGTGGTCGGATTCTCCTTTCCATCCATTAAGTCATGTAATTTTTTTTCCCACTGCTTCAAAATAATTTTTTTATTGCCAGTTTTGTTCTTGTCAACCTTATTTCTTAGTCTCGTTTTCATGTTGTTTACTTTTTTCATTAGTTGCGAAACGGTTAATGGCTTTCCTATTTTTCGTTCTATTTCTGTGGCTGCATGTTTTAAGGCCTCGTTTTTTTATTTTTTATATGTGGAATTTGTGATTTGGTAAGGATTTCAGGTCTTTCTTGCAATTGCATTGCTACTAGCAGATTGATACCTTTTTCTTCCTCATTCCCCTCGTCTGAATAAATTTTAATTACACTTACAATCAAAACACGGTCAAATTAATGCAGACGCAACTCGACTGTTTCCGAGTTTCGACAGGAATGATCAGGCACAAATGCTCATTTTATTGAAGCAAATGCTCTTGAGTATAAGCAAATCATTATTCATATCAACTCGAGTAGATGCTTATACTCCGACCTGTTACTCTAAGCTCTTGCTTGGAGCGTTTGCTCATACTCATGAGCATTTGCTTTCTTTTTATTCATACGGGCCATTGTGTGTTAGGAAATTGTAACGCTTCGGTATTAACAAGTACCTTTTTAGTCCTTTGATGTACTATTAACTCCTAGTGAGTATCCAGGGGGCAACAAATATTTTATTCGACAGCAACTAATAATAGGTAGAGCATTACTACAGCTATAGTGATCTCCATTAAAATTGAACCTAAATATAGAGTTATTATAGTTTTTATATTGTCTTAGGTTATTGACTTATTTGAAAGGATGTAACAATTTAAGTTCCTGATGTTTTTTGGAAATATTCTAAGTTGCCGGATAGGTCGCGAGTTTATATTATTGGTTAGTAAGGATTTTTTCTTGGGCGCCAGAAATTCCTCAACTCTCAAAGAACTGTCAAGTATCACCAATAAAAGCTTAAAAGCTAACAAAAATCACTTGATAGACGTTGAGAACTGCAGAATCTCATTCTCGCCGGAAATAAAAAATGTTCTTAAAAACAAATTTACAATAATTTTATTTCAATAAATATTATTAAAATTAACAATCCAATTGTTGAACAGAGTTGGAGAATTAAATTGATGTTAGAAAAAAAAAACAATTAAAATATTAATTTTTGAAATTAGTCAAAACCAAAAAAAATTCTGATCCAGCAGTGATTTTTACGTTTGCAAATAAAATACTTAGCTTAGACGCTCAACCCTGGTTGGACACACTTCTCTTCACCTCGTTCCCTTTTTCTCCAATTGCCTGTTATTTGTTAGGTCTATATGAGTAAGGATAACATCAGAGGGCATAAACGTCTTATAGAGCTGATACGTCTAATGCTGCAATGGTACACTCGGTTGATGCTTGATTATCAATCCAAGCTCTTTGACCAATTTCCGTGAAAATATGCAAACAGAAAAAAAACTTGTTTTAGACCAGAATGTTGGTTGATATTAAGCAAAAAAAATGAACAATAATGAACAGTAATTGAAACAATCTCATCAAAATATTTCAAACTCTTTTACTTAAAAATTAAATCTACGATCAAAAATTACAAGATTTGTAAATGAAGGATTAAACTATGATTAAAAGAAAAAAACAAGATTCGTCAATGAATCTGATAAAACTATGTTGCAAATTACAAGATCATTAATGAATGATTAAACTATGTTTAAAGATACAAGATTCGTCAATGAATCTGATAACACTATGTTCCAAAATACAAGATCATTAATGAATGATTAAACTATGTTTAAAAATACAAGATTCGTCAATGAATCTGATACTCAAGGCTACTTCAAAAAAATATATGATTAAATTTAACTTAAGCACACTTTTAAATAAGTGCCAAATAAATGAAAAGTCCCCAAAAAAGTTTATTTAAAAGAAAGGTTCTAAAAAATAAGCTAAATACTAGTCAAAAATTGATAGAAATATGATTACTTCAAAATTACAAATTAATAAATATGCAAATTCTTCCTAAGTCAAATTTATGCGATAAGAAAACTGTATGTGCTATGATCACAATACAATTTGATCGACATTTCACATTATGTCACCGTTCTCCCATTTCATTCGTCAAAGTGAGCATTATGAGCCGCAAGCAAAAATGAATCGAGCAAATTTAGCTACGAGTTTAGCAAGGAGCTAAGTTTACAAAGATGAAAGCTATAAATTTACCGTCGACTGTCGGTAGAGAGAAGAAATAAAAATCCAAGGTGAGTTCTCAAAGAAATTCAATAATATATTTCATGAATTAGAAATAACAAAAGAGACAACTCACCTTAGACTTTCAGAAAATGGGATATCCTATTCTCTCCACTGGCAGTAAACTCAAGGTCTATTGGCTATTGGCTACCCATCCGGTTCTTTCCAAAATTTGGCAAAGCCTTTATTAATAAATTAACCTTGAAAGTGGTGGATTGGAGCCAGGAATTAGCTAAAAACATAAAAGACCAACAGAAATCGGTAATAACGTTAGGTTAGCAAAAAATTCTCCTTGCCAACTCGAACTACGCAGTTAAATCTTCCTGTAAAAGTTAACGAAATTTACGATAAATATAATAAAATGGGTTGAGTAGAGGGTCCACTAAGATCATTTATCCAACAATACTCTACAAAAAGCCCAAGATGGCCCGGAACAATGATGAATACGATTTCTAAATCTAGATTAGAAATCTATCATAAATTAAAGTATTGTCGTCTAAATCATTGATTGAAAATCCCTCTAGAACCTGAAAATTGTCTTTAAGACACTCCTAAAACAAAAGAAATTAATTTGTTCAGTTAAAAGCGGAATGTGCAAAAAAAAAACCAAATCACATTCGACCAAAAATAAAAATGGTTCTCACCTTGACGACGTGAAATTGGAGACCCAAGAAACGTTCGCCGTTCGATTTTAGAACCGGTCCAAATCGCATTCAAAGGAGTAGGTGGGAGACCATCAATTAAAATCACGATATTACTATCGCCCTCTATTCAAAGGCCAGTATAATAAAAATATTGTTATAGAAAACGACGTAAAACTAATACGCCTATAATTCTAATGATAGCTCCACCTATGTACAAAAGATCTAACTTCTAGCGAAATCCTACCTAGGTACCGAAACCAAATCGCATGTATATTTGCATAAAAATCACTTTGCAATACAAAAATCTTAAAACCTGAAAAACCATGTAACGAATTATTTCGTTACAAGGACATGAATTTCAGTGATATCAGGAACATTTAACTCATTAGCCAGCACTCATTCACTGTACTTCATGCTAAGTCGATGTATAGCTTCTTTGATTGATTCTGGAGGGATGACAAGTAGGATGACTTTGTTAGGAACGCAATACTGTGCATCTACAATAGCACGCTGTACCTGGTTTTAAAACTCTTGCAGCGTGGCAATGTTGGTGTTACTGACGGTAGCCCACAATTGAATTCCATATGTCCAAATTGTCTTTAGAATGGTTTTAAATAGTAATATTTTGTTGTCCAAGGATAGTTTAAATATAAGGCCTATGACATTTCAGTCCAAGCTGCTTGCGTTTGGTAAATACCTACGTATTTTTTCCATGACCCAGAGGAGTCTATATCTTATCTTGGAAACGAGATTGGTTGCAAAAAAAATGAAATACATGAGTTGTTCTTAGTGAAATGATCTTTATTTATTTTGTATTTGTATTTTTTAATTGTCACATTTTTTTAAATGAAACATCCTATATGCATCTATACTGTATGTTAGTATATTTTTGAACAGCCACCTTAATTGCAGTTTTAATTATATAACGTAGTACGGGTCTCTGACTTACCGTTTTGGCTTAATTGCCAATTATTTTCCAACAATGCATAAATTCTTTTACGTTCATAATTTTAAAATCTGGTAAATAAGGTCTTTAAATGGAAAAAAAATCATTATTAGAATTTTGTTTTCCTAATAATTTACAACATCTCTTAAAAACAAAATAAAAACCTACTTGTTGAAAGACACAAACACAAAATTGATGTTATAATCATAAGTAGATTTGAAAACATAGTTGTTCTACTGTAATAGTACTGACTTTTTGACAGGAATCAGTGTATTATAATATTTTAAGCTTATTTTTTTCGGACTTTCACTATTTTCTATTTATTTTATTTAGCTGAATTTTTGTTAAGTTTATTTTATATAATGTATACGAAAGAGGAAAAAGTTGACTTATTAGAATGAAGGTCCGGCTCTAGCTCTCAGCAATATAGAGCCAAATTTCTCCATAAGCGATTGCCAGAAAAAAATATTTGTCAAGATATACCAGCAGCTTTTTAGTGAAAAAAAGTAGGCGCCGAACGGTTTTGGATGAAAATATACATTTTCAAAATGCTAAAGAGACCTCAACCCGCCTTGCCGCTGCACACTTCAAACAAATTTAAAATTTAACAGTTATAAGTCATTTAAATTCACATCAGTACAAAATTTACAAGAAGCAGATTTTAACTTAAGACTCGAATTTTTCAATATAATGATGGATAGGCATTTTTAGATAACATATTTCAATCAATATTTACAACGTCTGCCCTGATATTAGAAAAATACGCATTATTGGAGTTCAGAAAATAAAAAATGTGTTTTTGAGGTAGACACAAGCAGGGGCGAAGATCCGTGAAAATATGGCGCGCAATCTGGAGATCTAGATTTTTAGGACCCATATTTTACCAACAATATGTTACATCCATATTTAAACTTATTAAGGAACAAAATTCGGCCTCTTATACCTAATAATATTCCCCAAAGGCAGAATCCAAACTTAATTTGGCAGCAAGATGGCGCTTTTTACCATCGAAGTGCTGATATCATTCGTTTTTTAAAGAAGTATTTCAGAGAGTGGAGTGGACAAAACAAAACCATCTCCTGGCCAGCGAGGTATCCAGATTTGACCCCGATGGACTTTTTTGTGGGGCACATTGAAAGATATGGTTTACAAAGATAAACCGTCAACGGTTTTGGAAGTGCAGCAACGAGTTAAACTATCTGAATGAAACGAATTTTGTCTCAAATGCCATACACCATTTACAAATAACATATACTACTTGTATTCTTCAAAACGGCGCACGTATTCAAAATCTAATTTAATTAATTTTACTTGTATGTAATAAGCATTAGGGAACATTTATTTACAATTAGTGTTAATTTTTTGTTGTCACTTACGTTGACATTTAGACGTATAGAAATAAGTCATTTGTGAATTTTGGCAACATTGTGCAAGGCTTGATATTCTGTTTTTAATATGACTTCTTAACAACGCCTTAAAACGGTTGTGAACAAGTTGATAAGGACTTAATTCCATTTTCATATCTTAATAATTAAAATCTTCTAAACAATTTTTTAATTTATCTGCCAATTAAGCCAAAACGGTAAGTTAGAGACCCGTACTATGATATATAATTGAAATTGTTATTAAAGTGGCTCTTCAAGAATCCGACAATATACAATGGTATCTCATTTAAGAAAATTGAGAGAAGTCATATTTTTTGTGAAACGTGGCAAAAAATAATATATTTTAAATTTGATCATTGCCTAAAGAAAAGCACTATTTTCAATTTAAAAGAGTGACGATTAAAAAAGTACAAAAAAAATAAAGATTATTTTACCAGGAACAACTTTTGTATTTAATTTTTTTGCAACCCTTTCCCGAGATAAGGTATAGACCCTTCTTAAACGGGCCACCCTCTACATATTTTTCTGCATAGTGAACTTTGATTCATTGTCCTGTATGTAGGTATATTCATTCTTGGATCTTATTGAGGTTAGTCTGCAGGTTCTTTGAGACCGATGCAGCATTAGTATAAAATGCCATAGCTGCTGCATCATCAGCTAAAACCGCTACAGTACGACTGAGAAGATATTTCTTAAAGATAATTAGAAAACATCTTTGAAGAAAATAGATTTTGTTTCGAATTTTTATTCAACTTTTTTATGTTAATGTTCATATGTATGATAAAAAGCATTTACTCTTTTGAATTGAAATTTCAGCTAATACATAATTTAAATTCGATTTGGGACAAAACGATTAGGTTTAAACTAATGGAACTTTTTCCAAAACAATTTTGATAATCTTTAAAACGGTGAATTAAGTTTTGCATTAATATTTGCATGAACAAAAAGACTACTCATGACAAAAAGAAGGAGAGGGAGTGGGAGAGGGGGGGGGGGGGGGGGGGGGGGGGGGGAGAGGGAGAGGGAGAGAGAGAGAGAGAGAGAGAGGGCTACTACTATCTTGGTACACATTTGTTTGAAATTATATCTTCGTTATTCGTTGTGCAGCACATATTTTTGATACTGAAAGCTTCTTCTTTTATTGCTATCCAACATTGTTTATATTATTGAATTTATATTCTTGAGCATAGCAGTGTGTTGTCATATTTATGGATGATTTAAGATAATAAGCTTTCTGTTTGCTTATAATTATGATAAGATATCCTCCATTGTAATGAAATCCCTTATAAATAGTAATTACATCAATAAATAATATAAAGCTGGATACTAACTAAAAAATAAAATAATGAAGGCAATAAGTAAAGCCAGTATAGTTTTCCTCTCAAAGAAGATAAATTAATTCCCTATGATCTTATGAAACAATTCATAATGATTCCTGTCATTCAAATTTATATGTTGTTTATGTATTACCTATACCGATATGTGTCATGTTTGCATGGAAAAATGTTTCATTATAACTAAAACGTTATCGGTGTTTTCCATCAAGAATCGTGTTTAAAGCGGCAAGTTCTCCGTCCGAGGTCAATAGTGCCCCTTATCAATGAAAGTGGCTATTCTGTGAAATCAAGGCCATTACCATTTATGGATTATTCTTCAAGGGTATTTTCCACGTAATAATAACCTGTATTTCCACGAAGGTTACGAATCATCGGGAATTGCGACTTAATGTCTTGCGCATCTTTTAAATAGCTTTTGTGTGATGTTATATTACTTACTGACTTCAAATATAAAGCAAAATCCAGCCAGATTGCGATTCAGGATATAATTGTGCAGGTAGGTATAATATAACAGATAACAATAATTATTGTTCAATCATTGAAATATTTCTGCCAAATTAAGCTATGTTGCAAACGTCACGCCTGGTCCTTGCCGTGTGATCATTAAGATTTGTCTTTAAATGTTTATTATCAAAAAGCTATTTTTTGGGTGATACGTATAGAATATATGAAAAAGAACCTACATAAGTCAGAGAAGATTGTGTTAGTTTGGTTTTATAAATTTGGCATCTCGATGTTGTGAAAAGTTGAAGTTTGTTATTTGAACTATTAAAAGTAATTTATATTGCTATCGTGTCGATAAGCTATTCAGAAGACAAAAATCCAGCTACTGTCCGTATTTTAATGGCAATAATAATGATTCGGCGACAGTGCAAAGGAAATATCATTGTTTTTATTTAATTCAATTATATAAGAAAAATTCTTAATCATTTTAGGGCCTGCAAACGTCATTTTTGACATAAAATTCAAGATATGTCAAAAAAGGTTAGACTTTGGTATATGACATAATACACGAAATCTGCCTAGAATCTTACATAAAAGCCAAAAATGTGTTAATATATAAGGTGTCCTATTTAAAATAAGCGAGTTACCATCAACGTCCGGTATAACCGGAAGTGTCACCACTCACCACCTTGAAAATAATTTGGTCGTATGGCCTCCACCAACCCTATAATGTTGCCCAATTTTTATTTTTTTTTCTATGTATAGTTTTCCATATACAGATCGCGTCGTTTCATCATGGGACACCCTGTATAGCAACTGGGAAATGTTCCTTCTAAAAATTGTCTCTTCTTGTAATAGTAAAATCGTTTGCGTTAATTTTCCAGAATTTTTCATATGTTATAGTTCTCGATTGATCTGACTAGAAACGTGTGAAATTAGTTTTAGAATTAGAGTTTATATAGTTTACAGAACTGTTACAGCTAAATTACATTCAACAATCTGCTATTAAAGCATTTTACCATTTGAATCATTTTATATTCGCTATTACTTGTATTCTGATTTTGTTGCTCATTCGTAATTCTGTCAAGAATGAAAAATATTTTTTCGAAATGAGGGTTCTTTAAATATAGATTATATTTCAAAATAGGACACACATAGTAATAATATTATCATATATTGTCGTAGTACGTCGTATAGTCACGGTATAAATAAGTATATACGGCACGTTCACTCGAGACAAATTTCCAATTTTGCCGACAGTTTTTACCTTCGAAGCGAATCCGGATCAATCTCGTTCGGGGCCAGTTGTGGCTACACTACGAGGGAGAATTTACGGTCAGTGTGCAAACGCCTTGATATTCTGTACTGTTGGGTCGCGTTGAATTAAATAATAATTAGTAAGATCGCTACTATGGCGAGATATTGTTGTCCGGATAATTATTGTATTACAAAAGTGGGTGACGGATTTTCATTTTTTAGGTGCCCCAAAGACCTTATCAGTTAAGATTTATAATAATTTTTGAATAATATGCACTTTTTCAATTACACGTATAATCGGTTTAACAAATATGTCTTTATTAAAATTTTGTTATTTACCTAAATAAAGACAATAGTGAGAAAAGAAAACAAGTACGGCAAAAATAAAATGCCCGTCACCACTAGCGTGAGCAAAAATCCGTTTATGTTTTAATAATTGTGAATTTTTCATATGACCTTTTGTGTTTTTAAAGCAAATCTTATATTTTAACATTGAAAATGTTTCTATTATCCTAGTAGGTATAGGGCCTCAAATCGTGAAAAAGTGCATGCTACATTTGACACATGACATCATACTCGTGTTAGTTTATTTACTTAAACTTAAATTTGATTTATAAGGTATCGGAATCGATTAAAATGACTAAAATAAATTGGAACTAACTGAAACTCACCGAAAGTTGATTGAATGACTAACCAAAATTCGCCAAAAGTAACCAATACAGGCTTAAACGTACCGGTACAGGTTACGAAAATTAAATTAAGTTAATACTAACCAAAACGAACCGAATTTTCGCGACTAACCAAAACTAACCAAAAACATTAAATTTCATTATAACGTATCCGAACCGATTCAAATGACTAAAATAAATTGGAACTAACTGAAAGTAATCGAAAGTTGATTGAAAAACTAACCAAAAGTAACTAAAAGCACCAAAAGGGCTAAAACGTATCGGAATATTAAAGTAAGTTGAAACTAACCCAAAGTAACTGAATTTTGGTGACTAACCAAAAACATTAAAGTTGATTATAAAGTATCGGAATCGGTTCAACCAAACGCACTAAGAGCTTAAACCTATCGGAACATATTAAAAATATTAAAGTTAGTTGAAACTAACCCAAATTAACCTAATTTTAGCGACTGACATAATTTTACCAAAACATTTAAATTGGTTATAATGTATCGGAACCGCTTCAAATGAGTAAAATAAATTGGAGCTAACTGAAAGTAACCGAGAGCTGATTGAATGACTAGCCAAAAGAAACTAAAAGCACCGAAATCGGCTAAAACGTATCGTAATAGATTAAAAATATTGGAGTAAGATAAAATTAGCCCAAATTAACCGAATTTTGGCGACTAACCTTAACTAACCAAAAACAGTAAAATTGATACTAACGTATTGGATCTGGTTCAAATGACTATAATAAATTGAAACTAACTGAAATTAACCGAAAATTGATTGACCAACAAAGCTAACCAAAAAAACGAAAACATAAATCAAAATAGATTAAAAATATTAAAGTAAGTTGAAAGTCACTTAAATTAGCCGAATTTCGGCGACTACCTAAATTAACCAAAAACATTAAAATTAATTATTATACTCGTAACGTATTGGAATCGGTTCAAATTCTAAAATATATAAAAACCAACTAAAACTAACAGAAATCTGATTGAATGACAAACCAAAACTAATCAAAACTAACCAAAAGCACTAAGACGTATCGGAATAAGTTACAAAAGTTAAAGTAAGTTAAAACTAACTAAAACGAGCAGAACATTGGCGACTGACCAAAAGTAACACTAAATTTGATTATAACGTATCGGAGTCGGTTCAAATGACTAAAATAAATAGGATCTAACTGAGACTAACCGAAAGTTAATTAAACGGCTAAACAAAACTAACTAAAAGTAACCAAAAGCGAAAGAACGGGCTAAAACAATTCGGATCAGGTTACAAGTGGAGGGTAATTTTTTAGGTCTTCATATCCGCACCTTTTTTTATTTTTTTATAATTACGTTAAAAAATATTATAATGTTGAAAGGACATTTCTTTAATTAGCTAGTTTTAATTCATTTTGGTCACTTGAACCGACTCCGATATGTTACAATCAAATTTAATGTTTTCGGTTAGTTTCGGTTAGTCGCCAAAATTCGGTTAATTTAAGTTAATTTTAACTTACTTTAATATTTTTAATTTGCGCGATACGGCTTAGCCCTTTTTGGTGCTTTTGGTTACTTGTTCAATCAACTTTCGGTTAGTTTCAGTTAGTTCCAATTTATTTTAGTAATTTGAACCGAATCCGATACGTTATAACCAATTTTAATGTATTTGGTTAGTTTTGATTAGCTGCAAAAGTTCGGATAATTTGATTTAGTCTTACTTTAATTTTTTTAATCTGTTTAGTTCTTTTTGGTGCTTTTGATTACTTTTGGTTGGTTTGGGTTAGTAGTTCATCACGCATATGACATCATGTGTGGCAAATGTATCATGCACTTTTTCGCAATTTGATGCCCCATAACAGCAAAACAGAAACATTTTCAATGTACTACGGCAGACGTAGCGCGATGAGAGAAATTCTCACAAATGCAGCCAATCACTTGAGAAATGCACCCGGTTAATTGGCCATGTTAAAGCGGACGCTAAATAAATCAGCTAGAGTAGTGGAGGACAGTTCTGTTCGCAAAGCCATCTCCGAAAACTGACGATTTCGCAGAAAATATGAGAGAAATACTCGTAGCGCGAGTAATGGAGTGTTCAGACCTTTAAGAAGCTATAAATTTACTTTACTAGCTTAATATGTCCTTTTTATATTTAAATTCCCAAAATATTTGTCAGGTTATACATGTTTTAATAATTAATAATGAATCAAGTTACAAACTGTCAAATAAATTATTTTAATAGGTATTATTATACCTTTATTTATAATGTTTTTGAATTTAGTATAAGTTACTATTTTGTATAACATTGGAATCACGTATTAAAAATTACGTTAATCGCCCTTTGAAGTATCGTGTATCAAATAATAATCGAGGAAATAATTTTGCATCAGCTAATACTTTTTGAATCTCCCCTCACAGACTGCTCGCTGCTGCAGGTAGAGTAAAAACTAATTTTTTACCGTGCTGCGGCTTTTGCGTTTGATCCAAAAACATGAAACGATTCTTGCTGAGTGAATCTACTCGATATTATTTGTACTCTGGTATAGTAATACTTCTTTCAATCATTACGCTCAAAATCCAGCAATTTTCATTATTTCGCCACGTGAATGAAATTTGTTTTTCCTTTGTTTGTTTATATAATTAGTACTATTCCTAAGTAGACAGACTAGCACGGCGGCTAGCGAAACCATGTAATCAATCCTCTAATCAATTATCAATTAAAGGTAAATTGGTTTTTCCAGAACTGTAACTTAAAATTAATTTTTTTAGTTGAAAGGACCCAGACCTACCCTGCAAATTTTATAGATAAAATCAAATTCATTGCTTAATTAAAATAATTTTATTTAATAAACGCAGGCAAAATTAATCAAATTTAAAAAGAGTAAGCCTATAGAAATCCCCTGCGAAGGGCCGAATAAAAGAAACGTACGAAAGACGTCACATAAATCGAGGGACGGGAGACGCGGACCCCTATAAAAAGGAAAATGCGTGACTCAATCAGGACACTTGTTCGCTAGCAGTTTTAAGGTGCATACGAGTACCTGTAAATGCTGTCGGTTCCCTTTGCGAAAAATTGGATATACCTTGGCAACGTCTTCGACGGCTGCGAATGTTGTATATCTAATTACATTGATATTGTTGGCTTAACATTGGGAAACCGGCTGGCTTAGTCAACAGTATCAATAAGGAAAGTCTGCAAAGGGATTTCATAGCATTCATAGGTATTGTGGTTAAATGGAGTTAGGTTACTATCTAGCAACGTTTTAAACGGCTGCGAATTGAGTAATCTAACTTCTTGGCAACAGAGCAAAGGCTGCGAAACTGTCCTCAATTATTGGCAAACCAAAGGGTTATAATTACATGAAGTTAGGTTACTCTCTGACAACGTTTCGACGGCTGCGAATTGGGTGATCTTAGTTAGCAACTTCTGTTTGTTGGGTCAAGATGTAATCCCAAAATCCGTAGTTCCTAAATGCTCTGATGTATACTCCTCAATCCGAAGATAATATTTTCTGTCTTGGCATCATTTAAAGCCAGTCTATTAGCTGCAAACCAAGCCTTCAGTTCATTCACACTAGCATTCATACGTTCAGTTAACCTCTCCGTGCATACGTCAGACTCCGAAACAGATGTATTGTCGACAAACAACATATCCTTCGATGTCGGAACAGAACTATTTATGTTATTCACATATATTAAAAAAAAAGAAGAGGACCCAGCAGCGAGCCCTGAGGCACACTGGACTTCAGCCCAGCCTCACCTGACAGCTTTCCCCCATATGAGGTCAACTGCGTACGTTCTCCCAAGTAGCTACACATCAGACAGACACTAGTCTCGTCCCATAGAACTCCAGCTTATCGAGGAGAATATTATGCGAGACAGAGTCGAAGGCCTTCGAGAGGTCACAGCACGTTACACTAACATAGTGCTCCTCCTTAAAGGCCTCCGCTTTATATCGCAACAACCCAAGGACAGTCAAGGTTGTTGACTTGTTAGCTCTGAATATAAAGAACGGATTATTCAGTGCAATACGTACCAGCAAGTAATAATTTTTGGGGCAACATAAATTTTCGAATAGAAAGGATTCCAGTCCAATCATAATGGAAAGATTGAGGTTTACAGGCATCAAGATTTACTGAAAAATATACACAAAAGAAACAATCTAATTGAAGGCTCTCTGAGTCTGGGCATAGATTGTGTTGGAACATGGTGTTAAGGGTGTAAATTATTTTTATTCATAGAACATATATTTAGTATTGGCAATAAAAAAAGTCATTATAGATAGGTATATCGCTTGGATAACCATCTCTATTATTTCTCGATAAGGCCGAACCTGACTAATATCATGACAGCAGCAGGGAAACTGCCATTTAAGGTATTTGAATCAGTCATTTGAGAAAGCCCATAAGTCACAAATTTGACATATTTGAATAATGGCGGAATCCTATTTCTAACATGTAGACGCTCATTTCAACGAGTAATCCCATAAGTCATACCACTCCTTGTATTAAATTTCCGAGCGTGAAAATTTGGTTTACTTGAGAAACCCCATAAGTCGCTGACTAATGGTGTTTCTCTAATATATGCTGATAGTCTGCGTACGAGCACCAAATATAAAAAAGTTATGTTCGGTGGTACGAGCTAGTAAAAATCAGCTGTTGGTTTTAAATTGCTTTTAGTTATTTAAATCTCAAATCACATCTACATAACTTTGTTTTAAATAATAACTATAAGCTAAAAATGGGTTCGAATTCAGATGGATATGCGTAATAATGACAATCTCAACGGAAAACGAAAGAAAGGGATTCAAAATAGATCTCAGTATTAAATCAGAGGTTATAAAAAAAGCAAGAGTGTCTGGCGCTGCTTATACAAACTGGAAGGGAAAACAAATTAATAAAATGGCCTACTGTTGATAAAGATGATAATGACATTGAGTTTTTAGATTAAATTCAATTACTTAAAAATATGAAAAGTGTGTAAAATAAACATATTTTGTTAATTTATGTAGTTTTGTTGTCTAAATAAGTTAAAATTTTAAGCCTAAAATCCGTATATTTGAGAAACCCCATAAGTCATAATTTTCAAAAAAATATTTAAGACAAAATTAAAAACTTATCACAATTTTTTAGTTGCTGTCACGTAGCAAACAAACCTTGCAATTCTAGAAAAAAAAATCAATGTTTTATCTCACACAGACACAATTTAAGAAAGTTTTTTTCAGTTTCCCAACATTATACTTTTTTGACTTATGGTGTTTCTCAAATGACCGATTCATTTAGATCAATGACAGTCGGATAATTTTGAGGAGTTTACAGAATTTTCTGTTTATTACTCAAGAAGGATGGGAAAAACAGGAGAATAGGTTGCTATTGAATTTGGGAGGCAATTGTTTTCTTTAGTGGCCACACGTTTTCTTGGAACGACTGAGTAGCTCCCTAGGAGAAGGTTTCATTTTGGAATAAAATAGGGGTAATTATTCAGTGTAACAACCATTGGAATTTTGTAAAAACACGTTTTGCTTCTTTATTTAGACACTTTTAAAAGACGTTTTTGACCATTAAAATATTGCGCAATTGTTTGGTTTTTTCACAAAAAAGCCCCAAAGTTCGACTTTTGAGGAGCTGAATTGTACAAATCATGACATTTTTGGCATCTGACGCAGGAGGATTGTTGCAATGTTGCCAAAGGTTGCACCTTTTCTTACGAGGTAAAGAAACGCTAACCCAAATTCACGTATGCGCAACCAAAAAGAACTAACATAAACTAACCGAAGCTAAACGAAATTAATGTAAAAATAAATCACTTCTTTGGTTAATTGTTGTAAGTTTAGATAATTATTGGATATCATAGAAATTCGCGTTTTTTTATATTTCTATGCATAAAAAAAGTAAATTTGAAAGGAAATAGATCGGTGGAAACAAGATTTTCTGCATATTTTTATAATTTTGGTTAATTGGTTGGATTAACTTTCACTTAGCTGAAATCAGTTATGTAAGAAATATTTGTTTATTTAGTATAGAGCAACCTCCCCAAATACAAAATCATAAAAAAAATTCTGCGGAAATGCATCATTTTCATTTTTTCTACTCTAGAATAACTGAAATCAGTTATATGAAAACATATTTGCGCGAAGCGCAAGCCTTTCTTCACGCAAGCCTAGGCGCAACAATTTCGGTTAGCTTGGGTTTGCTTTACTTAGTCTAAGTTAGCTTTAGTTACTTTGGGTTAGCTTTGGTTAGTTTAGGTTAGCTTTGGCGAGCCTAGGCGAAACAAATTTGGTTAGTTTAGATTAGCTTTGGTTAGTTTGGGTTAGTTTCGTCTCGTTTAAGCCACTACGCACTTGAGTGAAGAAAGGCTTCAAGACTTTTTTTACGCAAGCCTATGCGAAACAATTTCGGTTAGCTTGGGTTAGCTTTGGTTAGTTTGGGTTTGCTGCACATGACATCAAATTGGATGAAAAGTAATCAGCTGAGTCTGGCCTCGGAAAAGACCGAAGCGGTAATACTGTGCGGCAAAAGAGACCGTAGGGATATACGCTTCACCATCGACGACGTATACATACAGCCATCCAAAAAGGTTAAATACCTAGGGATAATAATTGGGGAGAATATGGGATACGGACATCACGTAATTGCCGTTGCAGAGAAAGCAAGCAACAAGATGGGAGCTTTAATGCGAGTAATGCCCAATCTAGGAGGACCAAAAAGTTGCAAAAGAAAAATGCTGTACGCGGTGGTCCTGTCGATAATTCTGTACGGTGCGCCCATCTGGCACCCAGTACTCAGAATAAAGAAATACCGACAAATACTCGAGGGTGTACAGAGAAAGGCTCTGTTAAGGGTGATAAGCGGTTATAGAACTATTTCCACCGCAGCAGTGCAAGTTATTGCGGGAGTGCCTCCAATAGATTTAATGGTCGAGGAGCGACGATACATTGAAGACTCGGACAATAGACTTTACGCGCGGGAAGAAGCAAGACGAAGGATAATGGATGAATGGCAGGACAGGTGGCAAAATCTGACAGACAAAGCACAATGGACAAAAACGCTGATACCCGACATTAGGAAATGGATGGATTGTAAGCATCGCAAGTCAGATTATTTTCTTACTCAGACCCTCTCAGGACAAGGAAGTTATTGAGCGTACACGAAGAGACTTGGCAAAGGTAAGGAGACCTGCATCTACTGTGGAGACAACGACACAACCGAACACACCATTTTTAAATATCCTAGGTGGCATATCATTAGAATACAATCGGAGATAAAATTAGGACATGAAATAACACCCGATAATATGGTAGATACAATGATGGAAGACAGAGACAAATGGAGCTACATACATGATATGATACACACCATAATGTCAAAAAAGGAAAACGAAGAGAGAAAACGTACACCGGACGCAGCACGACACTAAATGAAAGAAAGACGATAAGAGACGATAAGACTGGCAGCTCCATGACGCAGAAGTTCGAAAGGATGGTTCCATGGAGTCGCGTGCAGAAAAGGTAGGTGAAGGGTTTAGTGGGTCGGCTAGACCGGAGTCCCACACCCTGCGGCGATATAACACCAATGCTGCAGAGCGTACATAGATTCCTAATCCCTATATATAAAAAAAAAGTTTAGGTTTGCTTTGGTTAGTTCGGGTTAGCTTTAGTTAGTTTGGGTTAGTTTAGGTTAGGTAGCGTGAAGACAGGAATGCGCGAAGCGCAATTCTGTCTTCCCGCAAGCCTTGGCGAAACAATTTCGGTTAGCTTGGGTTGGCTTTGGTTAGTTTGGGTTAGCTTTAGTTAGTTTGGGTTAGCTTTGGTTAGTTTAGGTTAGCTTTGGTTTGTTTCGTCTCGTTTAACCTCTACGCTTCGCGCAAGCCTTTCTTCACTCAAGCCTAGGCGAAACAATTTCGGTCAGCTTGGGTGTAAAAAATTAATATATTTCACTTCACGCATAACGTAACAAGAACTAACTCAAGCTAACCCACATTAATGTAAAAAATAAATAAGTTTCACTTCACGTATGGCCCTCCGCTCGCTTCGGGGTGCAACCAACTGGGACTAACCGAAACTAACAGAAGCTAACTCAAATTAATGTAAAAATAAATCACTTCTTTTGTTAAATGTTGTTAGTATGGGTTATTATTGGATATAGCACCATCATAGAAATTCGTGGTTTTTTATATTTCTATTGCATTAAAAAAGTAAATTTGAAAGGACGTAGATCGGCGGAAACAAAATTTTCTGCATAATTTTATAATTTTAGCTAATTGGATTATAACTAATCCAATTACTAAAAGCGCGCTTTTCTTTTAGTAGTTAGATTGGGTGAGTTTTGGTTAGCTTGGGTTTTAGTTAGCTTCGGTTTGCTTCCGTTAGTTTGGGCTAGATTCGGTTAGCTTTTTTTAACTTGGGTTGGTTTTGGTTCGCTTTGGTGAGTTTTGGTTACCTTGGGTTAATTTTGGTTAGCTTGAGTTAGTTTCGGTTTGCTTCTGTTAGTTTGGGTTAGTTTTGGTGAGTTTTGGTTGGCTTGGGTTAGTTTTGGTTAGCTTCAGTTAATTTGGGTTTTCCTAGAAAGCAAGGAACGTGCGCGATGCGCACGTCTTAAATTCTCACACAATTTAGGAGTTACGCGAGATAGATTATGTTATTGATTCAAATTAATTTCGTGCATTTATTTTTCAGTAAAATAATATTTTTATTGCAGATGGATGTATATTTATTTTTTAAACAAATATAACCACTTCATAATTATTGGATAGAGCCTCATTATAATTTTACCAAAATTATTTAAAAAAATGCGTAAAATCTTGTTTCTGCTGGTTTTTCTTTCAAATTTACTTCTTTAATGCATTAGAAAAGCTAGAAACGTAAAATATCGCGAATTTCTATTTCTATCCAATTGTGACCTTAGTT